>CANUEX010046897.1:0-43867 GCA_948099535.1 Jatropha multifida | reverse complement strand
GATCGGCTCCCTATTATATATATATTATTATTATGGAATTGGCCTGGGGCCAATAGGTGGATTTGTGACATCACTGACTAATTTCCACATGTTGTGAGTATATGAATGTGACTTGTTTGAAGATGCTGTTGTATGTCACGTGTTTGTGAAGTATGACATTTATTAAATTGTGAAAGCATACTGCTTGAATGTGTGGGTTTGCATTATTTATTATTATTCACTGAGTTTAGTGAAACTCACCCCCCTTCCATAAATATTTTTCAGGGAATAGAAGTACTGTTGGTCCATAAGACTCTGCTTTATTCTTCGCAGAGAAGTGATCATGTTAGTATAAACTCTCTAGTAATATTTAGAATACTCTGCATATTTTATTTTAATCCGCAGTTAGGATGCTTAAATAAATAATGATTTGTAATAGAATTATCATGTGATTATAAATAAATTGTGGAGTGTGAATGACTATCTGGAGACTGTATGATAGGATCAGTTTGAACATATTATGATAAATAAATATTTGTATGAGAAAATATTTTTATTATATGGATGTGGGCCCGAGCTGCAAATAGTATGCATTACTAATATTGGGTTAGAATTAATAACTCTGATTGTCTTATAAAAAAAAATGTCATAATATGAGCTTACTATTCCGATAGTCAAATGATAATAGGGATGAATTGTGATAATTTAGGCTTACTACGGGCTTCGGGTGCCTTAAGCTTACCTAGGTCCTAGTGCCGGTCCGGTCCACGGTTTTGGGTCGTGACAAATAGATTTTTGAAACGTCAACTGACTTATTAAAATGGTAAGTGGAATATGATTGGTACAATCTAAAATCGAAAGTGTGTTTATCAATTAGTGATGAAGGGAGTAATTAAATAATTCCTTGACAAAATTTTAAAATTTTGTATTTTGTATTTTTTATTTTTTATCAGTAAAAATAATTTTATTATTATATATATATAGTCTAAGAAAAACCTAATATATTTAAACACTAACCAATCAACACAACAGTTGCTTTAAGGTCTGTTCGGTAAAATTAATTGTTTTGACAGGTATTTAGCTGTTAATTATTTAAATAGCGTTTTATAAAAAGTTAAAAATTAAATATTACATGAGTTAATTTTTCAAAAAAAACTGCTCTAACTTCTAAAAAAACTTGTCCAAACATTATTTTACCGAATAACTTTTTAAACAACGTTCAACATTTTGACTAGTCAAAATTTTAAAAACTACACAAAAAATTATCGTTAAACGCTGCTTTATGGTTAAACATAAACATTTCCCGGCACGAAAGGCATTAGGTGAGAAAAGGTAGCAAATCAGCGTATAACTTCAAGAAATATCGAAATAACAATTTGCAAAATTCAGAGATTTCACAACCAAAAAAAAAAAAATTGAGAAGCATTAAATTAGTCTTATGTCATTAAAAATAACAATTTGAAAGTTAAAATATAAATAAACAGAACTTTATATGTTCTCAATAGCCAAAACTTGCGTATTTGGCCTTGATTAATCAATTCCTCACTGCCAGTAAAATTTGAAAAATATATGTTACTTGTAATAAATTATAAGAAAGTCAGATCACAAATAAGCTATCCAACGTTAAATTTGAACCAAAGGCAAACAATAATTATTCATATGAAATAGTTCGTTTGCTAATCTGCTTCCTCCTTATTCCATGCTGCTATTTATGAACCAAACAACACTGAAAAGTTAAAATTTCCCAGATGTCAAGATTAGGTTTTCTAGCCCTTCAACTGGTAGTTGCTATTTTTACTGAGCCTCAAATTACAACAGAATTCACATCTTTTCTACGACACAGGTATATACAAAACTTCTGTTACAGGGAATTATAAAAACCCAGAAAGCTCAACAAATCATGTAGTAATCTTCACACTCAATAAAGCAAACAGATACGCGATCATAATGCAGCCAACATTTTCAGAAAATGAACAGATTTGATCCCCATTAATAACTGCAGAAATTCAATAGGCATGCCAATATCGTAGACAAACAAAATGCTAGAAAGGACCTTTCAGGTGTGGAACATAGGCAGAACCACGAGATAATCCATTGGTTCTGTATTGAAATACGTGGTTGAAAATTGACAGCTCAGGGCTAACATTCTGTTTGCAAATAAGAAAACTGGGTGATCAATCGCAATCGAATTTTGAAGCAGTAAATATAGTGATAAAAAATTGAAAATATTCAATCCATCATCTCACCTAACGCTACTTTACTACCATTCCAGCCACAAACTGGTTTCTCACATTTATTACTCAGTCCCCACCCCCCTTCATTCCATTTTCTTCCATCTATCTAATCTGCTTATGAATTTTCTATCACTCGTAACTTACACTACACAGATTTGATCACCATGAAGAACTCCCTTCCAGCAGGTCGACCATATAACTCCGGGAGTGACTCCGATAGTATTGGTCAAGTTTATGAGCAAGGCATCATAGTTCCATCCAATGTCATGGCTTTGGCTGTTAGCTTTGAGAAGAAGGAACAATCATGGTATAGCTAGAATTATTAAAGCATGGTTCTGCCTTCTCAACCCAGCAATTAAAATTGGTCCAAAGACAGCCATAGCTATAGCATGTGTTTGTTTCTAGAGAATGCCTGAACTAAAGTCAGAAAACCTTGGCATAATTCACTTCTCTTTTTTGCTCTCAGTCATTTTTTCAAGCACTTGGTATGTAGGTCACTCACTCTCTGCGTTTATGGCATCATGCAGGTACGTTACTTCCCAAGTCCCAACAGATGTAACAGTACAAGTTCAAGACATAACTTTTACCGTTCACAAGGTAACTTGAACATAATAGAAATAAATGCATTTCTCTCCACACAAACACAGAGTTACATAAAGTAGACTAAAAGAACACAACGAATCTTCATTTTGTTCATGTGTAGGGCACTATATTGTGAAAACATAATGAGATAAGGAAGTTATGTTATAAAGACAGTTGGAATAGAGAATTTACCGTTCACTATTTCATTTGCTAATCTGATTTAAATATTATTTACGACACACATCCCTTTAACAAAATTATGGCAATTTCCTATGTTCTTAACAAACCTGTGAATTGAAAATAGAATCTCCTGTATATTATTTAGATTTATCAATAAGAATTATTTGATAAAACTATTTAAGAGTGGGTTTGATGATCCAAATCTCATCTAAAAAAATAAAAAATAAAAAAATGATTCTTGTTTATTCTAAAATAATAGAAATGCAATGAAAATTACGTTTATTTTGTGCGTCTGTGTGTTAATGTTTAGGTTGGATGAGATGGGATGGAATTATTTCGAGACATTCCTCATTCTTGCCTTGATCAAATTTTTTTTGAAGTTCCCAGAACCACAAATCTAACAAAAGATTTGATAACAAGAACGAAAATTAACTAGAAAAATGCAAATTGTGGTGTTGTGGTCAAATTACAGTTGGATGGGATTATGAGAGTTCTGAGTTCAAGGTGGAGGATAGCGAAACTACCCCATCAAGTATATGTCGATGCATATCTTATTTCAACAAAGATGACACGTTAAAGAAATGACTAACAAATGGATAAAACTACAAGGTTTTTTCGCTAAAGCATTTTTGGATGTCATCTCAGAAGATTTCCCAATTCCCATAACGAATTACATGCTATAACGGCTGTTGTTTCATCAATGATTTACAATTTGAACAGATGTTTTGGAATTTTTTTTTTTTTTGTCAATAACTCAAATAGAAATGCCCACTTCCACTTGGAGGCAGGAGAAAGGACAAGAGAAAACAAGTAATTGCACATATATGCCAGACGTTGAACTTACATTGCTAAACATAACAATAATTGTTACAGAACTTCTTGGAGTCTACATGCATATAATTGGAACTATTTTCCTCATTTTCGCATATTTTCTTATTCATTTCACATCTTTACCCCCTATCTATATATATCCCCGCATAAAACTAATACTGACGATTCTAAATGCATAAAACTAAAGTAAATGTATACTAGATTGTACTTGATCTAGTTCCAATCAATCACACAATAGTAGATTCAGGACATGACCATAACAATTAATATTTATAAACTTAAGTCCTATTTTTCGCTAACACATTCATTTCTCCTGCAACAGTATCCTTTGCTATCAAAATGTGGCTACATAGGCCGTCTAGAACTTCAGCCATCAATTTCAAATTTTGGGTATGAACTCAAGCTTGAAAACTTCCCAGGAGGACCAGAAACATTTGAAACCATTCTAAAGTTTTGTTATGGACTTCCATTAGACTTAAAACCTAACAACATAGCTGCACTAAGGTGTGCAGCAGAATTCTTGGAGATGAGTGAAGAACTTGAAGATGGAAACCTCATTGCAAAGACAGAAGCTTTCCTCACATTTGTAGTCCTTTCCTCATGGAAAGATACTATCATTGTTCTTAAATCCTGTGAAACTTTATCTCCATGGGCAGAAAATCTCCAGATTGTTAGAAGATGTTGCGATTCAATTGCATGGGAAGCTTTTAGAGACAATTCAACAATGGAAGAAATAGTTAATGACGAAGGATGGTGGTTTGATGATGCAGCTATCCTTAGAATTGATCATTTCATGAGAATAATAACTGCAACAAGGGCAAAAGGAACAAAACCAGAGATCATAGGTAAATGTCTAATGCATTATGCAGCAGTATGGTTGCCAGGCATGGATGTGGAATTCAAAGGACTAAGAGGTTATCCATATGGAAAAAATGAGTTGCAGTTTAGTATCTCTAGTGGGAGGACTGAGGATGAGGGTGTTGGACACAGCAAGGAGAAAAAGACCATCATTGAGAGTCTAGTAAGTCTACTTCCTCCTCAACAAAAAGCTATACCATGCAAGTTCTTGTTGATGATGTTAAAGATGGCTATTCTGTACTCAGCATCACCAGCTTTAATTTCAGAGCTAGAGAAGAGAGTGGGATTGATATTGGAGAATGCTAGTGTGAATGATCTTTTGATTCCTAATTATAAAACCGAAGATCAAGGAAAAATCATGAAGTGAGAATTCTACCACTTTTCTCTTTCAAAATTGTTCGACTTGGAATAAAAGAAAAGAAAAATGAAAATAGTAAAACAAACTTCTTGTGGTAAATCTTCTACACATGCTTATTATCATTAACTTTACAACAGACAAACAGAACAATGCACAATGCACAACATAGATGTGGTACAAAGAATTCTAGAGTACTTCTTGATGCATGAACAAGAACAGCAGCAATTGCAACCAATGTCAGAAAAATCAAATGTTAGTAAGCTCATGGACAGCTACCTAGCTGAGATTGCAAGGGACCCAAATCTTTCCATTATCAAATTTCAAGCTTTGGCAGAGGCACTACCAAAAAATGCTCGGACATGTGACGATGGCCTTTATAGAGCCATTGATACCTATCTCAAGGTTTGGCTTTAGTTCTTTCTCTATTTCTCATAATTTTAGCTAACCAAACTTGAAGGGCCTAAAAATATAGTATCCTTTCCAGACTCATCCTTCACTTTCTGAGCATGACCGGAAAAGGCTATGCAAAATTATGTGCTGTGAGAAACTATCACTGGATGCGTGCATGCATGCTGCACAAAATGACAGGTTGCCAGTAAGAACAGTGATTCAGGTAAAAAATTTATAAGAATTCTTGATCATAAATTCCATCAATGAAATCAGACATTCTAGCCAGCATATTCACACTACACATTATATATAATGATTTATTTTCAACTAGCAGTAAATTAGATGGCAAACCCTAAAGGACACCCCCAAGTACTAAGAGGCATACAAAGAGATTAATATTAGTAGGAATTCACGAGGTTATGCCAATAAAAACCAAAAACATACACCAAGCTCTTACTATTTTTTCTAGATAAAGCTGACATGAACTTCATTGTATCAGGGGGCATTAGATTATATGTATCGTTTTAACTCCTGAAGCATAAATGTTTGTCCTTCTGCTTTATCCTCTAATTATTGTTTATATCATGTAATTTGTCTCCATCACAACACTCACAACCCAACCATCTCATGTGTAATGTCCACATGTTATCATGTTATTCCTCTCCCCCATCCCCCCACCCCACAAACAAATGATGGATCAAACCAAAAGAAAATCATGTGATTTACTTAGTCATTGACTCTTTTTGGCCTATAAAAGTAAACTAATACACAATACTGAGATGCAGGACTCTTAACTTTGGGTACCAACATTATGAAAATATGTTTGTCATCCAAAAGAATCACAATTACTACTTCTGACTTATCATTTCAATCTTGTAGCAAATCTAGCCATCTAACATCTTTAAATTTATACACTTTGTTCTCTCTTTTAATTAAAATCTTTTGTTATTAAGAAAATGTCAACTATCCTACAAACTGAAGCCACAAATCCATTAACAAATTATAGTCGTCGTAATTTACTCCACCAGTTAATGCTTGCACTCCTACAGCACAGAAGTTGCCAATATTTACTAGAACAAAAAGCTGTACTTGTGAAACTAAAGCTAAAATTATTGATGCATTAAACAGTCTTCAAATAAGCATTCATAACAACAAATTAGAATGTTATGTTTAAGTGTTAGTGCTTAGAACACTATATATAGGCCTCAAACAAAAGAAACAGACATCTGCTGTTAGACAAATGATACACTCAGCAGACAAAAAACCATTAGTGCTTAGAGCACTATAAACAGGCCTCAAAACAAAAGAAACAGACATCTTCCGCGAGACAAATAATACACTGAGCAGATGCAAACCCGATAAACTAACCAATCACAGGCAAAACATTTAATTCAACCAAAACACACTTTTATCTCAGAACAAAATGAATGAATATGCAGGTGTTGTTCTCAGAGCAAGTAAAAATGAGGTTGGCAATGAGAGGAAAAGAGCAAACAGCAACTAGCAATAACTCAGAACAGGAGGTGAGACAAGCATCAACGAGAACAGAAATTGTGACCCTGAAAGCAGAACTTGAGAATGTAAAGACACAGATGGCAGAGCTGCAACGAGACTACTCAGAGCTGCAACATGAATATGGAAAGCTAAACAAACAGCAAAAACATACATCAGGCTGGAATTTGAGTTGGAAAAAGATCAGGAAATCTGCTCTTTTCAATAGAAAAATAGATGGCGAAAACAGGGATGGGCCATACAATCCCAAATCACTAGCACACAAAATGAACTTCAGAAGAAGGCAATCTATATCATAGTTCTATGTTTAAAAATTTGAAAAAAAAAAAACAAAAAGAAAAGAAAAATTGAAGCCTCAACTGTGATTGCATCAATTTAATTCCACAGGAAGGCAATTCCTTAAGGTAAGGCACAGAGGAAACAAACACAATCCTAGGTCTATAATGTATTGTCATATCCTGCTTCTAAAAGTTCTGATGAAACTCTTCCACATTTTTCTTCAGTAGACAGAACAACAAAGTATGTAAGATAAAATTCATTGAAGCTTAAAATTTGAAGTTGAGTTGCTTTCTTGTGGAAAAAAAGCACTCACATTCACATAGAAGGTAATGCCATTAGTAGGTTGGACCATTTACTTTGACACAGTCATCAAGAAGGATTTTGACCAAAAAAAGCACAAAATTTGAAGTGCTGATGTACCAAAACTAACCTCGACCTTAATTAGGTTATAGCTTTAAAAAGAGTTTAAAAGAGTAAATTAATAGAATATAATTCAACCAAAAAGGCCTGAATCTTCTGGTGACACAAACAGGAAAATGTAGACCAATAAACTAGTTTTTATATGACTCAAAATTTTCAAATCCTTAAATTTGCTTGTAGATAGAAATTACAGCCCTTTAGCATATACTCCCATCAGAATAAAGTCTTAATTATAAATACTAATATAATACGGACTAAATATAAAAGTCCTGCTAGACTGAATTCCAAAGTAGTAAATCCTAATGGAAGTAGCAATTGACTGTTCCAAATAAAGTCCAACTTAACTAGAATGTAAATTATTCTAATCTAGAAAATGCTACTGTAGCATGAATCTAGCTACAGTCCCATGAACAGTAACTTTTGAAAACTTCGAAGTTCTAAGCCTTTGCCTTCCATCAAGTGAGATAATGAGGAGTAGAAAATAACATGTTCAAGAGTATTCAAAGTCATTGATTTGTTAGAGTCCCAAAATTGGATCTAGTTATGGGTCTTTGAATTTGGGGATTGGGTTTGAGATAGGGTGTCTTCGAAGGAGTTCTCTTCCTTCTACCTATGGTGAAAAACTTAGAGAGAAACTGCAATCTGCTACAGCTCGTTAAAAGAAAAATCTACAATCTCCAAATTTTAGGAACTCGAAACCTTTTCTTAAAATTTTGTTTACATTTTTCCAGATATCACAGCCTTTTAAGCAACTAAATGCAGAGCTAAAAACTGCCCACTACTCACTATACTAATTACCCACTAAGAACCATCCATTACGATAAATAACTTGCTTAACCACCCCACTAATACCCACTAACAAAGAACTGATAATAACATGATAAAAACTGAATAACGAAATGAAACTACCTTAAATACAGCAGTAAAACTACCCTAAGTGTAGTAGCTCCACAGCATCATACTCTCCTTGAAAAGGCGTGTGTCTTCAAGTGCAAAGGATAGATGAAACGCAATCTTCAACTCATAAAAATATGACGCAAATAAAATCCTCTATTATTGCTGCAAATAAAGAGCCGTTTATTGTGCTTCTATATTTAATTAAAATTCCTAGATCAAATGGCTCCTCTAGTGTTTCCTCTACATCATTCTCAAATAGCTTCTTCCGAATCCCTTCCCATCTAGAGGCTACCAAATCACAAGAAAGACCCTCCAGTTGTGCTATCAAGTTTTGTTTTGATTTTTTCTTTCTTTTGCTCTACCTTGTCTTCTAGACACATAAATATTAAGACTTAAATCGTTGCTGGAAAACTATTGGCTCTTTGACAGTTCTAGATTGTTCCAGTTTTCTCAACTTTTCTAAATTATTACTCATGATAGGTGGCCCAAGAAATCCAACTCTGTGAATTTTGAAACAATGGCACTGCCCCTAGGATTCTATGAATCAGTTGAACCTGCTTGACCTTTTTCTTTCAATGGTTTACTATGGCTGCTCTCTTATATTGCTGATGTTTGTTTTGAATTAGAAAAAACATTGGTGAGGGCATCAAATTTAGATTTTAGTTCTTCATGTCGAGCTTTGCTGGCAGCTTGTTCCTCTAGGAATAATGTCAGAATTCTATCAAGTTGTTGTTGAATAGATTCACCTATAACTTTTGGCTTTGATACCAAATGAAATGGTCCCAAATTTGGATCTTGTTATGGGTCTTCGAATTAGGGGATCAGGTTTAGATACGGTGTCTTAGAAGGAGTTTTCTTCCTTCCATAAATGGTGACAGACTTAGAGAGAATCCACAATTCCTGCATCAGAATATTAACAGCTCCACAAATAAACCACACATCTAGGTTTAAAAAGCATGATGTTTATAGATTACAATAAGGCAGCCTAGTCTCTAATGTTCTTTGAGAAGAAACCCAATCCCCAGAAGTCCAAACAAAAACCAACATTCATAACCATCCCTTACAGTCAAAGATACTGGGAAGAAAGTATGTTTCAGCACCATAGTATTGCCAAAACATGATATGATGGATGCCAACAGCATATTATGCAGATTTAAACCCATTAAAGTTTTTTTAACAAAGCAAGTACATCACTATAAATAAGTTTCGAAGTTAATTTAACAAACAAGTACCATTGCAAGTACTCCACCATTGATCTCGTTGTATTAATTCCCAAAAGTAAATACAAAGAAAAAAAAAGTGAAATAGGGAAGAAAGCAACATTCAATCTCTTTGCTAATATAGATCATCTTATCTCTTCTTTTTCCTCATAGTTTTATTCAAAATATAAGAACTAATATAGAGACCAAAACATGATAGATGCAAGAATAATTGAAATGGGGAAATCTAACATCTGTGTAGCAAACCTGAAAGTTGACAACTCCAAAAAGGGCAACCACAGAAACTAGTAAGAAAGCAAAACCCAGAAATTCTTGTCTGTGTCTTTCAATCGACCACAGGTAAATGCTTAAAGTTTAAACTACTGGATGAACAATAACACAAACATATGCAGAGAGGAAAAATAGTAAATGCTGAAATCAAACTCTTCACTTGTAAACAATATAAAAGCACAGTACTTATTCATATTGTATAGCGTTCCCAACAGTACCAATCAAAGAGGTTCATCAAGCTCATCAAAACCCTAAATAATAAAATCAAACTAACATTTCTAATATCTCAAGACGACCAAAAAATATGAAAAAGAAAACTACCTACTAGCACTCCTCATGCTGGTCCATGGAAACTTGGCCTTCTCCACAGTAAAGTCACCAACACCACCACGACCTCTCCTACTTCCTTTCTCACTCCCAACTCTCTCTTCCTTCTTTCCGTCCAGCCAGTGCTTTTTCCCTTCACCATCTTCCACAATACTAGACCTCCTCTGCTTGTTCATTCTCTCCTTCTCCTCCTCAATAATCCTTAATGGATACAGATCAGGAGATATAGAAAGCGGGTTTCTCAAAGTAACATAGGCCTTTTTGTAGTCTGGTTTCGCTAGTAGCATTCCACCGCGCTTCTTCTTCTTGCCTTCCATGTTAAGAGTACGGACCTTGTCGACCTCGAAGCCATATAGGCATTCGAGGACACGCTTGATTTCAATCTTGGAGGCTGAAGGGATAGTTTTTAACGCTATTTCTCTGATGTTGGTGAAAGTAGTGGGCATGAGAAGCTTGATAGGAAGGTTTGCAAAGTTAACCACTCTTCTTCCCAGTCTGCTCCCCATCTGTTTGTGTTTTTGCTCGTTTAGCTGTTCGAACGAAAACGAGCTTTCAGTGTCAGATTAGCGTATTTGCTTCCCCAAACAAAACGAGTAATGACTAAAGAGTTTTCGGTCGGGCTTTAGCAGTAAGTCATCGTGGATTCACAATGGACTATTATAAAAAATATTTTTAATGGTATGGAAAATGTTTTTTCTAATAATATATTACAACAAATTGTAATATTGAAAACTAGTTTAAAAGTATAAAAATGAAATTAGTTTAAAAGCATAAGAAATGGTTGATTTTTCCATTAACATGAATTACTTTTATTGTGCCCAAATTATTATTTTAGCATATTTAATCTCTTAATAAATTTAAAAAATCGAATATAATATATTAAACATATAAAAATGATAAATATTTCCCTTCCTTATAAAGATAAGTCAGTTTTCATCCTTCAAAATGATTTAATTTTTCTTTCAATTAAAAAGAAAAATATTTGTTACTAATTAATTTTTTTTCTTTTCAAACATAATAAAATTTATAAAATATTTTTGAAAATGAATGGAGCCTGAATAATTATACTGATTACTATTTAAATCCAATTGAAATTTTATGAATTCTGGTTCAATCACTTCAAAAATTTTAACTATTTTTAATTAAAACTCACCCTCTATTACAATGTAGCCATTTTTTAAGCCGAAAAAAAAATGCCTACATTCATAATTCAACCTCACGTTGTTTGAATGTTCATAAATAAAATCATTGTAATATTCTCTTTTATCTCCTTGCAATCAAGACTTAACTAAAGACTTTGTCAAGGCAATGTAATTGTTCATCAATTTTGTGAAACCTTAGAACGCTTTCCCTGAGCCCTAATATAGTATGTGAAAACACACTCCTAAAAGCACCTTCAAGCTTTGACATTCCTTCTCTGCAACTTGGGATCTGTCAAACCAATGAAAACTTCACCCACAGGGACGAGTTAATAATTCCCCTTTCTATCTTGCAAATCATGATTCCTTCTTTTTCACTCTATATGGATACTTTTGGTATATTGAAATGCTACTAATGACGAGGGGTAGAGCCAGCAAACAGTAGATTGAAGGTGGTTTTCCTTCGAAAATAAACTGCAGAATGGCAGTTACAAGAAGTGCAGAAACAATCACAAAGCCCTGCATGCATGAGAAAAATTTGTTGAGATCAAGGCTGTTTCAATAATAAAAACTAGATATCACATTAACATCAATCATACAATTGTCCTTCCACCCTCTAATCCATAGAAACGTGCTAGTTGAATCAAAAAATATTTCTGTATTGCACCTATTTATTTGATGAACTTTTGGCTTTCTTAAAAAAGAAATTTTACACGAGAAAAAGGAAAGAAAAGAAAAATAAAATAAAATAAAATACCCATATAGAGGGTGTTGCTATACCCAGCTCAATGGGCGAAAAAAAAAATATATATATATATATATATATATATATATATATATATAATGGAGAACTGTGATTATCTATTTCAGCCATAAAAATCTTCCACTTTTTCAGTCAGATTTACCTTTCTAACACCACCAGCGTGGCTTGTTACAAGGCCAACAAGAATTCCTCCAAGTGCATTGGCTACAACTGGAACCTGACACAAAGGAAAGCAGTACATCAGCTTTAAGCAATGCATGACTCATCTGATGAAATTAACAATGAAACATAAACAACTGTAATACTTTTTGGCTTTAGATGATTATTAATCATGTTAGTTGTTCCACTTTTTATAACTCAGAGAGCCAAGCTTCCCATATTTTCTTATTCTGTTAAGGCATATGAGAATAACGTGAACCTATAGGGAAGGAGCTTTTTATTTTCTTTGTTGCCGGAGTAGGAAAGAATTTTCAACAAATCAAAGCATCAAAGCTGTAAGTAGTTTCAAATGCAGGTCACTTCAAGCGAAAAATTTCCGGTACCTATGCCATTCCAAAATCCAACTACTTCAACACAAAGACCACTTATGCATACACAATTCAAGTGCAAAAATTAGTGGCTGGATTCTGTCCTACACCTCTGCAATCAATGAATCAAATACAATGCCTTAAATGCAAAACACCTCAAACCCAAGACAGCTGCACCTAAACAACGTCAGCATCTACTTCAAAACAATTATCACCAAGCATATACACCATTAACTAGAAAAGTACACCAGTCCCACATCTCAGTGAATCTGATCAGAGATTTCCCAAATACAAGTTATCTTCTCAGATTTATTTACCACCCAGCAGCAAAACAGACAATTTTCACAAACTAAAAGCATATGCTATTTATGGGGCAATCATCAACTACAATTATTAGCACACTTCTAAAAGCATTATGAAGTGACATTTTCCCTCAGAAGTCCATTGAAGCCAGAGTGACAAAATACCAAAAGTTCATCTTTACGCACCAGTGGATATGTTAAAAGGAAGGGTCATGCATAAAGAGCCTCGCAACAGCACAGTGCAAGGCCTCATCAAGGAACAAATTAGAGGTGAAATGACGGTGACCAACAACTTAATTCCGACAACAAGACAATTGATTAACTCTTGTTGGGCCTCCTAACACTGGTAGCAGCCCAGAAAGGATGATCTTTCGTATCCAGTTTTTTTTTCTACAATAAAAAGAAGTAAGCAGATGGAGAAGGTAATATGATCAATATCTGTGCATTTTCTTCCAGTTTTCCAGTACAAACTAATGGTTGTGATGATTTTCCATTCAGCACAATAACTGATTCAACTGAAAAGCAATCTGTAGGACCCAACTGATCAACGCACCTCCTTTTCCCCTCTATTCAAGATATGAAATCCTAGACCTCCAACAAACCTGCCCCATCACTTCAAACAATATCAATAACAAATTATCAGTAAGATCATTACCATAGTCAATGGAGTCCAACCATGAAAGAATCCATATCGTCTGATAGCTTCACCATCTGGAGACTTGGTGGTACTGGCCAACAAGCACAGGCTTCCAACGATGGACATTTCTACAGTCATCAAGTACGATGAGTGCTTCTTAACCTGTTACAAAGGTGATATCTAAGAGCAGGATAAAACGCTCATAAGAGCTACCTAGATCAACAATATATAAGTTTTACAAACCTGAGAAGCCCATTGACACAAAGCTGAAGCAAGGCCAGAAAGAACAGAAGCAATCAGCACAGGGACAATCCCATAAAATAAAATTTGATCAGGGTTACTACTGCTAGTTCCCTTGCTAGAGCCTTCACCAACACTTAGAAGAACAGCTGCCATGATCAACAAGAACAGAGCACCAATTTGTTGAATTGACTGCTTCTGCCTAAACATTAAGGCTAGGGAAAGTTAGGTTAAACTCTAAAGGAGCTTCCACATGATATAGAAATCCTAAATTTTACTGTAACACCAGTTTTATATACAGATAAATACTTTTCATGTCTTTCTTCCTGACAAGGAGAAAATTAAAACCAAAAGAAAAGGGAAAAGGGGCAAAAACATACAATGTATCCGTCAAAAGTTGCCAATAAAATGAAGTCCTTTTCTTTTTTGATGCATATCAACTTTATGGTTCATTTCTAAGATGATTTGCCCCTCTAATACTTGATGCTGCCGCAATGACTTTACAATGAAAACTTGGTCTCTTAGAAATAGAAAAAGCCATATGTTTCATTGCGTGTTATTTGTGTGGAAAACAAATCATAACTACTGGTCTTTCTTAAACTGATTTGCGAGGAGTCAGATGGATATCAAAAATTAGAGGAATCATTGGCTAATGGATTAGAAAATATGAAATCAATGAACCTTTTGTTAAGTGTATAAAAGCCCAAAACCAAGAACAAAACAGAGCATTAAAACAAAATCAGTTTCTTGCTTCCATAATATTGGATACTTGGGCTATGAGCACCATCATTTTAGGCCAAAAACCATTCAAAACCAATAAAGAAAGGATAAAAATAAAATTAGGAGACATACCTCAATATTATATATGTAAAGAATGCAGTGAAAAAAATTTTTGTTTGGTTCAGCATAGAAAACGTGAGTGAATCAAGATTTCTGTAAGATATCTGGAGCAAGCTGTTTTGCAGTGCATAAATAGCTGCGGGAAGTCCTGATGCAGTGAGAGAACCAACTAAAGTCCACTCATTGGATAATTTCTTCAAAGTACCATCTTTTGCCATGAGCATTAAGGCACATATCACCTAAGTTGCATAGGTAAATATTTTTAAGATTATCTATCTGGTAAAACACAAATGTTTTTTTAGATATGATAAATAGCACTAGAGGAAAAGAAAACTCATGTGTAAGGAGAAAGAATTACCTTTGCTATCTCACATGTCAATACAGATGTTGTCACGATAACTTCTCGTCTACATGAAAACCAATAATGAGTTGATGATTAGCACTTCGTAGAATTGCACATAAATTATTAGTTATTAACATGAAATGGATTAAAATGAGCATCACAAATTTCACTACTAAATGCACCGAACTGAATTGTGGATAAGAGGTGAGAAAACAGCCTAAAGACAAAGAATGAAAAAAGAAGGGGAAAAAAAGTGTTTTGAGTGAGGAAACTTGATAATCTATAGCAGTAGGCCTCGATGCCACTGATCAAACACTGAAATTTCAAAACTTAAGAGCAGTGGGTTAAGATGCAAAAGCAAGCATAAAAATATATCTTATTGCCAAGCACTAAGTGAGACGTCTAACACAGTGAAACTAGCAACTTTAGCATTTTCATACACAAGAAGATGACAGGGTGGGTTATGATTAAGAATATATATATATATATATAAGCAATGTTGGAAATGTATATGAAAGTCAAGCTTCCACCCGTCCACATTTTAGACTGTAAAGGAATAAATCATCTTAAGGCAGGTGAACAATGTCTAGATAAGTGGTAGTAAAATAGTAGTTATGCTCCCAAACCACCTTGTATTAAACACATACTACTAATTAAGACCCAACTGAATCGCCCACTAGATGTCCACCAGTTAACTCTCCCATAGCATATAGCCTGTCTTGAAAACAACCTATCAGTCATATGCCATGCCAACAAGCCAAAAGTAATGATGCTCTGGAAATAAATAAAAAAGAAAAAAGAGAGCTGCATTTAGTTCTTTTCAAATGGTCTTTCTGCAAATTCCCAACAAACATCCATCTTCAAAACATGCAATACCCAGTTATTTTCCTTGAAAAATCCACCAAGATCTTTTATCCCCATTCAAAAAACTGAGTCAAACTGACAAAGAATTTTGCATAGTGAAACTCGGGTTCCTTTGTCCTTTCTTTCCCTGTCTCAACCAAACACATTCATCTATCAAAGGAAGGATTCCTTTCATTTCTTTCCCAATATGAATTTTTTCCTTTCCCTCAATATTCTTTTTGCTCACACCAAATAGTGCCAATTAAATATCATATACACATAACATAAGAAAACAAATGATTAAAAAAAATCAATAATGATCACGCTAGCCAGTTTGCATTAGATTCGGCAATAGAACTAGTCTGAGTTAATCAAATTTCCGCTATAATTTCCAAGGCCATCTAATTCCATAGGAGGGCAGATAACTTATTTTCCCTTTTTGTAGCAAAAATTGTAGATCATTTTGAAAGCAACATGATAATAGAAGATAAAGAAAGTTTAATTAGTTGAAAAGAAGGAAATTTACCCGGTAAAGCGTTTAGATATCAGAGGCTGAGCTCCGTATTGAAGAGTGAGTAAAATGGAATAGAACCAAACCCTTGCGCTCATTCCATCGGAGCTTGAGTTGGTTCGTTTTTGCATAGTCGCCGTCGCAGCCGCCATTATTGGCTAGCTTAGAAGAGGAGACCAGTTGGTCCTCTTGATTTCTTTTCGACTTGTCCGTCGTGATGTTTGTTGATGAAAACTTATTTCCGGGAGCAACCGATCATTCCTTTTACACTTCAGCAGCGCGGGTACAGGAAGTCGGAAAAGTGTTACCGAAACGACGACGTATCATTAATTAAACAGTTACAAGAAGCAAATGGCAAGTCTAGTTAGAGCCTAGCTATTAGTTGTTAGGCGGTACCTACTTATACAGCAGTTGCAAAATATAACCATTTAATTAATTATTTAACTTAACATGGAAAAAAAGTACTATTAGTTAGATATAATTTTAAAAAATTCTCTATAAAGGGTTAAACGTTAAAATATTTAACTTTTGATGAAATTTAATTAGTTTTTTTATTTTATTTTGTTGAGTATATTTGATTAAAAGAATTTGAAATAGACATTTATATTAAATTTAAAGCTGTGAATATCCACCATCCACCAAAATCTGTATATAATCTTAAAATTTTAAGTGCATATTGAATTTTGGGATGGAAGCATGCCAAATTTTGCATGTTCCAACACACTTTTATTTATAGATTTTAATATTTATAAATTTGAAATTTATTTTATATTTTAACTTGTTTTATTTTACATATAGTAAATTTGGTGAGTTATAACGGATACAAAATAGATTTTCATAGGTACCTTACTCACTCCTATTCATTTAAAGTGTGTTTAGATATTAATTAATTATGAAAGTTGCTGGTAATTAATGGCGGTGAATAATGATTAATGGTAGTGACTATCGATGTTTAAAAATATAAATTTATAATATTATAATAAATTTATAAATATACAGAAAATATTTTAATCTCTTGAAAATGAGAAATTATTTTCTTTAAAAATAATATTATTTTTCTTTGATCAGAAAAATATGTTTTATTGATTTATTTTATTAATTACTTTAAATAATAAAAAATTGCAAAATATATTTTTCTACAAATTATTTTATACAAACAGATTGAGCTAAACAAATTGCAAATTGTTTTAATTCCCTCCAATTTTCACATCCAACGTCTACAGTAAGATTTCCACTCCTCTCCCGCATTATTGCCTAGGCAACACCACAATCGGGCATTTATAGAAAGTTTAAAAAGCACTGTGAAGAAAAGAAAATAAAAAGGCCGGATAAATAAATAAATAATTGGGGTCCACGAACACAGACACGTCAATATGGCCCAAAAATAACCCAATGGGCCTTTGGCTAATAGATGGCTGGGATTAGAAAAAAAATTTTATCCAAACAACTGAAACCACTGATCAAAATATTAATAGCGAACGGCCGACTAAAGTAGTCGTCGAAGAGCTAGGAGTCAGAGTTAGGAAAGCAAAGAATTTTTGCTTTTTCTCTTTTTGTTTTCTTACTTTTAAAATCTGGCCTGGCCCGAGACAACACTTTGTGTTTCATCCCGTGACTCTCTCGACTGTCGAGCGCAAAATAAGAAATCAAAGAAAACGTATAGCATTCACAAATAGGCATGACCAGGGTTCTATTTTAAATCCCAATTAAAATTAAAGTCGAACCATAATTGAAATAGGTAATTTAAGATTCGATTAGAGTGTTTTATATTTAAAAATTAAAATTTGATGATTTTGATTTGAAATTGGGGATTTCGATTTAAAATCATTAAAAATATATATACATCGCAACTCACACATAATTGTTAATTGTTAAATTAATTTTATTTTTTATCATTAAATATAATAACTTTATTATTATATTAAAATTTATTAATATAAATATAACTTAAAAATTATGCGTTGAAAAAGAGAAAAAAAAAATTTTTCCCCATTTAAAAATTTTTAATTCAATTTCATATAATATTGACACAGATACGTCATCAACTAAAATATTTGATGTTAACAAAGATTAATATAAATGAATTATTTTATTTTTTATTTTAAATAAATATAAACAAATTATGTAGACTTCAATTCCTCAATATTCTAATTAAGAGGACACGTAATCAATATAATTTAAAAATATATATATAAATTGAGTAAAAATCTATTTTTCGACATATCTCTTAATTTAAATTTATATAAATTAAATACTAATAAATAATTTTAAATTTAGATTTTGTGTAGTTATAATTTTTTAATAAATTTTAAAACTATTAATATACTCTTTTAGTCCTTTTTAATTTAATATTATTATTTGTTATTAATTTTCTTATTTAGCTAAAAAACTAAAAAAGAAAAAAATATAAATTCGGTTTCAAACCGGAACGAAATCAGAACTAACAATTTTAAAACTGTCTTTAAAATCGCCTAATAGTGGTTCGGTCCCGATTCCAACTTTTTTTATTAAAAATGACGGTTTAAATACGAAATCAAAGGTTCTAGAACCGTGGTTATGCATATTCCCACATGTAATATTCTTTTAAAAAAACTTTATTATTTTCAAATTTTATTGAAAAATCTAATAATAACATTCAATCTGTTTTGAGAAAAATAAAATAAATATTTCATTGCTTCTAAATGCTTATCACATTTTTCTTTTACAATGATTATTTAATTTATATAAATTATAATAAATTAATTAATTATGATATCTTAATTTATTATTTTAATGAAAATTGTTGAATTTCTATTGATCATGGTAAAAAAAAATTATTTTATTAAATTCATAAATGTGATAAATATTTAAAAATATAATAGCATTTTTTTTAAATGCAATATTAGGAATGGAGAAAAAATAGGTGATAAGGATTAAGACTCCATTTGTCCTCTGAACTTAATCACAATATATAATTTGTCCAAAATTTAACTTTTTGTATAATTTACTTCATGAACTTGCAAAATAAAAAAAACGAAATGCTCAACTTTTTAAGATTTTTTTTATTGTTTTAACTAATAAAAACTTACTTAAAATTTAAAGTTAGAGAATAAAAAATTATTTATAATAATTATAAAAATTTACAATATTTGATTTAAAAATAGTTTGACAAATATTTAATTTAAAAAAATTATAAAATGAGAAAAGATTTGATTATATTAAAATATTTTGTTAGAAAAATATTTATTATTTGTATTTGATTATTTTTTAATTATATTTATTTAAATTAAATATTTAATTATTTTTTAATCATATTTGATTTATATTAAATAATTTATTTTTTAGGATAAATATTTATAATTTGTATTTTAAATACAAGTTCAAGGAGTAAGTTGTAAAAAAATTATATATTGTGCCTAAATTCAGGAACAAATTGAGCTTCCCAGTAACTAAGTTCATATGATTTAATAATTAATTAATTATATATCCTAAAATATCTTATCTTCTAATTCATTATTGGAAGTAAAAGATTGTATTAAATATTTTTATGTAATGTTTTTCTTAATTTTATTCACAACTCAATATATAAATTCGCTTATAACTTGACGTAAAGAATATTTTTTATTTTAATTTATAAAATATTTTAACTTATAAATTATATTGATTAAAGATTTTAATTGAAATAATTATTTTATTGAACACTCGAATTTATAAAATTAGCTCAATTAAATGCTTAATGAATAGTTGAAAAATATGAAATTACCATTTTAAAAATTATAATAATCACACATTAAGTGAATATTTATATATAAATAAAAAATTATTACAAATACTAGAAGATCAAAATTCATATATTTGGTAAAATTTATGGAATAACATGCCATAAAATTTTTTCATAAAATATTTGGTTAAATTTATAGAATTTGCCATATAAAATATCGAAATTGCATACATGTTACCTTAAGTTATAAAATGAAAATAAATATAAATTTTATTTTTATTTCAAAAATTATAAATTATAATGTAATTAATTTATAAACCATTCGTTATATTTTTTTATATTATTTATTTTTTTTGAAAAATTATGACAATATAAAATCAATTTTTATTTTGAATCTACGACGACAATAATCAATCCTATACGGTAACAAACGAGATCCCACAGCGGGCCCCACTGCGCCAACCTACTCAGGCGAATCTCTAAAAGACTAAAACAAGGGATATGATTCTATCACCGAAACCCTAGAAAAAATAATTAAAAGGAAAAGAGCAAATTTCAAAATTTTGATCCCTAAATTTATTTAACATAATAAAAATGGTCAAATTTAAATTTTTAGATTAATTAAATCCTTAAATTTATATAAAATGATTAAAAGATCTTATTTCACTTTTTAAGATTAATTTAACTCCCGAATTTATTTAAAATAATTAAAAAATATATCATATTTGACATTTTAAATTAATTTAATTTCTAATTTTTCATTATATTTACAATAAGAATCATTATATAAACATTTATTAAAATTATAGTTGTAAATAAATTGATTAATTTATTAAAAATTAATTAATTATAAAATATAAAAAATTAATATATGATGTATATTGTATTTTTAGCTTGATCGATAATTTTAAATTTATAAATATATATTAATTTTAACATCTAAAATTAACCTCTATTATTTAATAGTGGCTTATGAAATTTTTATATTTTTCATGTTAAATAAATTAAAATTATAATATATATTTTATAAATTTATTATATTATAAAAAATGATATTTTTATAAATTTTAAATTTATATTTAACAGTGTTAGAAAAATTTAATGTGAATATTTTTATTGTAAAATAAAAAAGAATACAAAGTCAAGTTAATTTAAAATCAATTATTAATTTTTAAAAATTAAAATAAGTTTAAGAGTTAAATTAATTTAAAAAGTGAAATCAGATCATTTTCACTGTTTTATATAAAATTAAGGGTTAAATTGCATAAAAAAATTAAATTTGATTTTTTTATTTTTATTAAATAATTGTAGGGAGCAAATTAAAATTTATTCCAAAAGAAAATAAAAACAGAAAAAGCACGGAATCTTTTTTGAAAAAACTGGTCAGAATCTACGGCCGTGATCGATAATCCACTTATAAAGCCATCCTATTCAGCAGCCTCCATTGTCTTCTTTCTTTCTCGCGCTTTCTTATGCTCCACAGCTCCTCCTTGTAAGGTTGAGACACCGCGGAAAAGTTAGTGAGAGCTGCCGATTCCATTTACCTGCCACCATGTGTGGAATACTCGCAGTCTTTGGTTGTATAGACAACTCTCAAGCAAAACGTTCCCGTATCATCGAGTTGTCTAGAAGGTAGGTTCATTTATTGATTTCTCCTCTCATCTTTCTCCATTCTGCTTCTTTTAAGCTGTTATAAATTTTTGTTTATGGTCTAAAACGGTTTTTGTTTAATCTTATCCATTATAGACTCTTACATTTTGTCCATTTCTATTGCATTTTTATGTCTTTGTTTGGATTATTCAAACTATGGATATTGGATAATTATGAATTTAAATAACTAAACCTGCTTAATTTCAGAATAAATTTATTTATTGGAGTGATTTTATGTGTTTTATTGATTCTGGATGTATAGGTTGAGACATAGAGGTCCTGATTGGAGTGGCTTGCATTGTCATGAAGATTGTTATCTTGCTCATCAACGATTGGCTATTGTAGACCCCACTTCCGGGGATCAGCCACTTTATAATGAAGACAAGACTGTTGTTGTCACGGTATTTATCTGTTGTTGTTTTCATCATTATCATCATCATCATTATGTTAGATGATTAATGCAGTTATTGTTGTTCTCTGGAGACACGAGTCTGTATATAGCGATATTTAGTGTTAGATTGAGGTCTTGATTTGGGATGGAAGATTTGAGCTGAACAAACTATGCATGTATCATAGATGGTAGGAAAGAGTTTAAAGTTGGAACGAATAATATGCATATTGGTTACTGTGATTACATTTTTTTTTGGACTTTGACACTGAAGCTCATGGACAATGTTGCATCTAAATTTTGATCTTACTTTGTCTTAGCAAATGGAATATCATGCAAGTGTTGGGGTTTAGTTACTGAATGGCGAGTAGCTGTTTAGTCAGAAATAATGTGAGACTTGAATGAGATTTTCACTCTATAAATTTTAAAATTTCCCATAATTTTCTAGGTCTTTGATTTTTGGGATAATATGATTGATTGTGGAAAGGATTTTGGTTTGTCCTTTGACAGAAATCTAGGGTAGAAACTTGCTTCATTCAAAGTACATTGTATTTAAAGACAGATAAAAATGATTTTGTTGCTAATGAAAGACGAGTATACTAATTGAAACATAAGATGTCCTCTTTGAAAAAACTAGAAATAGTAATATATGTGTGTTTGTGTTGAATATCAGCTGAAGAAACTTCCTTTTATATCTCCCTGAAGCAGAAGCCCATAAGAGGCTAGGAATCATTTTTGCCCAATAACTTTTAATGAAATGGGAATATCCTCCAAGAAATACTCCAAATTATGTCAGAAACTGCAAAATGATACAATTATATGGACTTCAAGTTTGATTCATATAACTCAACTTTTCAGATCAATGGGGAGATATATAATCATATGAAATTGCGGGAAAAGCTGAAGTCTCATCAGTTCCGAACTGGTAGTGACTGTGAAGTGATTGCCCATCTTGTAAGTACCTGCATATTTTAAGAGATTCTTTTGTATATTTTCATTAGTGTCTGCCAAGGCAGTCCTACATCATCCAAACGATCTAAATATAATGCATACTAACATTAATAAACCCAAGTAAAACATCTACATGTTGGAAAAGGTATTTTTTTATGCTTTATGTTGTTATCCGTGCCCTTTTCTAAACTGAGTTGCATTGATGTAATTGAAGGGGCCTGGGGAATTACCAACATAGCTCATTAATGCAAGTGAAAGGGCTTAATTTTTCTGTTTTTACAGCCTTACTTTTCCCTTAATTATATCACTTATCTTTGCCAGTATGAAGAATATGGAGAAAGTTTTGTCGACATGTTGGATGGGATGTTCTCATTTGTCCTTCTCGACACCCGTGACAAAAGTTTCATTGCAGCTCGGGATGCCATTGGTATTACCCCACTTTATCTGGGCTGGGGTCTTGATGGTATGTATGATTTTCTTCTCATATTTACTAGATTTTCTTTGATTTGTGCTTGAGAAGTGTTTGAAAATTTTATTTATTTTTAGTATTTGTGTATGTTTTATGTGAACTAATTACCATTATCAAACATACTGGAAAGTAATGTTAATATAATGGTGTGGTCTCAATTATGAGTGGAATGAAAGTTTTGGCTCTATGTTCCATTTTGTGCTATATAAGATGCAACTTGGTGCTCTAAAGCTGAGAGAATGCGAGTGTTTTTTTTTCATGATTTCTGCCTAATCAAATGCCAGAAGAAATAATAAAACCAAATGTTCAATATATTTCAGCCTGCTGATTGTTTGGTTCTTGAATTGTCTATGTAGCTGTTGTAATAGTTCATTGCTTTTCTATTCTCTTTATGTAAGTTTTGATGTTCCTTGTGGCATTGGGGCAAATTCAGTGCTGCATCTATTATTTTTATTTTAGAATGTTACTATCAATTTGCCTTTAGACACATAAGGATGTCTTTTTGTATGTTCTTAGATGTTTTCTATTCTTTTTACAACTTAAACCAACTTATATTATTGGAATCATTGATGGCAAATGAGCTTTCTTTAATATGCCTCTTTGTTAGCATACCAATGCTTTGCTAGTAATCAAATGATATCATGTACTAGAATATAATTTTGTCAACATTGCTAAAGGTTGGAAGTTAACTTTCATTTTTCCCGTCTTTCCTTCGGTTTCAACAAATTTATAGAATTTTGGATTAATTTGTTGCTTTGATAATCAATAGTTGAGGTATGGTGGACATGAGTAATCTATTTCCTTTTATGGAGATGGTGGGCTAGTTTAGTTGGTTGGTAATCTCTGTATTTTTGCTTAAATGAAAAAAAGGATCAAGGGCTGTGAGATGATAGGATTTGAGGATAGCATTTGATGTGAAAAAGAAAAACTTCATGATGCAGTTGGGAATCGTGGCAGTGGAAAATATTGAGTGATGCTGGTTTGGAGTGGTCTAATTGGTGGATAACAGTTTGATAAACATGTGGGTTTATCCATATTTCTATACTAACTCGATTATTTTGACTTTCCAGGATCAGTATGGTTTGCTTCGGAAATGAAAGCATTGAGTGATGATTGTGAACGATTCATGTCTTTCCCACCAGGGCATATTTATTCAAGCAAAGAAGGTTTGTATATGTTAACTGGGAATGTTGAGTTTGTATTTTGTCATATTAAGGATGACCATACATGGCCTATTATAGAGTGGTCTTCACTCTTAAATCTGTTGGAGCTTTCTGTCCAAATAAGCATTTTGACTTTGATAAAACCCCTTTTTTATTTCTTGACATTTATAATTTTTATATTTGTTCAACTTTTTTATTGATATAACTAGTTATAATTCTGCTGTACAATATATACATCATAAGAAAATTTGATTGAAAAGAATATTGCAAAGAGAGAATCATAAGAAAGAATATTGTGATATCTAGAAAAAGTCTCTGTTTATTTAAATTATTTTGCCTTGTCTACACTCTTCTAGGAAAGGTGAAAAGAGAAAAGCTTTGGAGGAATTCCCCATGTCCCTGCCATATTAGGTTAATAATCTTTGTGAGAGTTAAGACCTGGAGTCTTTCCGAGAATAATGCATTCCTTTAGTTTCTATTACTTTTTTTGGCCCCACAATTTTAAACTTTTATGTTGAAAGCCATCTCATTTTGCACTCTCCTTGCAGGAGGGCTTAGAAGGTGGTATAACCCACCATGGTATTCAGAACAAATACCTTCAACTCCATATGATCCCCTGCTTTTACGGGAGGCCTTTGAGAAGGTATGTTTCATAATATTCTTTTTAATTTGTTTATAATTTGTCTCTTTCTCTCTATAGCCACACACAAATGCCACAAGGAATAAGTTCCTTGAAAAAAAAAAAATGGCAAACCATTCTTTATGTCTTTATCAGCATTTTCTACTTCAGCTGTGAATTTTATCATATGGACACTTGGTATCCCCTGCTGTTTTATGCGATGGACAGTTAATCGAGTCTGATTTTTTGTAGAATGGGTGGCTTGCAGTTATTTCCCTATTTTCATTGATTTGAGAAAACAAATCATGGGAAAAAGGTTTTATTGATCTTCTTTCAGTTTTCCCAATAACTATTCTATATGATGCATACACATTCACGCCGACATAATAGTGGTTTGATTCTAACATGTAGAAGTCCATCTATAATATTAAAAAGTTTATCGTTCCATGATGAGAAGAAAAGGTTTTCATCCATGATGAGAAGTGAAATGTTGGACTTTGATATCAACCTTAAAGCATCAATCAACAAACATTACTTGATGTCATAACAAAATTAACAAAGGCAATTTTGATAGCTAATAATCAAGAGAATTGATCTTTATTTCGGTTTTCCTTCCTTAAGTATAATCACAACAAATAAACTATATTCAAAATTCATTTCATCAATATAGAAATTCTCAATCTCATATATCCTAGTAATCCATGCAATTGAAGGAATTTCATTACATTTTTAAGTTTTAGTGGTCATAAAGAAAAGACCCAATGAAATGTCCTATACGTTGGGCATGTATTTAACACCAGATACCCTTTGTTGACGGTTTCTTGTAGCTTCAATTGCATATTGTCTTACAAGGTAGCTTATTTTTCATGCTTTGGGCAGGTACTATTCTGTCTGCGATGCCCCAGTTAAATTTTGGTTGCTCTAGCAGTGGATTATGGGCTATTATGGTCTAGATTCATTTGATTAAAGACTGTGGAAACGTCTGTTTACTCTAAGGATGGATAATTTTTCTTTCCTTTTCTTATTTTTGGCCAACTAGCCTTTTCAATGGAGCACGGGATATAGTATATTTATAGGACATGTCTAACTTGTGGCAAGTACCTCTGAGTTTCTCATTTGATATATTTTCTTCTTCCTGCAAATTCCATGCAGGCTGTTGTCAAGAGACTTATGGCAGATGTACCATTTGGTGTGCTTCTATCTGGAGGATTGGACTCATCACTTGTTGCTGCTGTGACATCTCGTCATTTGTCTGACTCAGAAGCTGCTTGCCAGTGGGGATCACAATTACATACCTTCTGCATTGGTTTGAAGGTCTTGACATTAACTTTAATGTTACCTAGCCTTGTGCCGAGTTCCCTTTAATTATCTAGAGTATTTGGCCTTTGGAAATGCGTTTGTGACATTTGTCTAAGGTGAAATACTGAAATGTCCCGAGATATAATATTGTTCAGAGTCCAGTATATTGTTATGCTCTCTCTCTGTTTCTCTCTCGCTTCTCTGTATAGTGTTGGGAGGTGTTAGTCAAATATACACGTGATTATAGTGGCTATTGGCTAATAGTAGCATGGTCATTTGTACACAATATTTGTAATTATTCCCATTTCTTTCCATGATTAACTATAAACATGACAATATTGATAAGGACTTTGACATGGTTATTGATACTTGACTTCTCTGAGTTGTACTTGACCTCTCTGAGTTGCCAACTCTATAACATTGGAAGGAATTGAATAGACATCAACGCATTGTAGTGTTTTGCAATTGTTAGTATTGGCATGCATGAAGAAAGTTTATTATTATTATTATTATTATTATTATTTTTTGTGAGGAAATAGAGTTGCTGGAATTTAAAGTTGCATGGTAACCCTCAACACCTATGTGTGCCTTGGGGCAGTTGCATGATAGTATGAGACAGAAGGTCATTTCAACCTTTACGTTCTTATACTGTGTTATTTCCCCAATATAATTCATGTGTACTTTTCATTCTAGATCTTTTCCCTGTTCATTCATTTTCTTTAGCTTTTCTGCTATTCAGGGCTCTCCTGATCTAAAAGCTGCAAGGGAAGTAGCGGACTATCTTCAAACTCGTCACCATGAATTTCACTTTACTGTTCAGGTAATGGCCACCTCTCTTAAATAGAACGGGAAAAATAACCCCTTACATGCATTTTTATAATTTTTGGTTTTGTCCTAGCAGGAAGGAATTGATGCTCTTGAGGAAGTCATTTATCATACTGAAACATATGATGTGACTACTATTAGAGCCAGCACTCCAATGTTTCTTATGTCACGAAAAATCAAATCATTAGGAGTTAAAATGGTTATTTCTGGGGAAGGTTCAGATGAGATATTCGGAGGTTACTTATATTTTCACAAGGCACCAAACAAGGAAGAGTTTCACCAAGAGACATGTCGAAAGGTGCTATTCTCTCTCTCTTTTTTTTTTAAGAAAAATATTGGGATCATTATGGGTTCAAAACTGTTTGTGCTCCAGTTATTACTTTGATTAAATATGTTAAAACTCCCTGAAATATTGCTTTAAAAGTTTTGATTGCATCTTTGATAATTGACAGATCAAGGCTCTTCATCTTTATGACTGCTTGAGGGCCAATAAATCGACTTCAGCATGGGGCCTTGAGGCTCGTGTACCCTTTTTAGACAGAGACTTTATCAATGTTGCAATGAGCATAGATCCTGAGTGGAAAATGGTATGTACGTTACGATTGGCACTTTCCAGTGTTGTCTTCTTCTATATTAGTAGTTTTATTTGCATATAAATCAAAATTATGTTAATGGCTTTTTTTTTTGTATCATGGATTTTGTTGTCATAGAACATTTTTAAGTCATAGCTGCTAGTTCATCAATCTTATGGATATGTAAAATACAGGATTTCCATTAATGCTGATAAATTGTTTTCAATAGACATTTAATATCCTCTTACTTATTCTTGCAGATAAGGCGTGATCTTGGAAGGATAGAGAAGTGGGTCTTGCGCAATGCATTTGATGATGAGAAGAACCCGTATCTTCCAAAGGTTTATAACTTTCTGCCTCTGCTGCATTTTCAGCCAATTTAGTTAACCATCTCGTGCCTTTCTGCGTCCTCGTACAATTTTCATGGAATAATTTTGAAATCTTCATTTTTTACTTGGTTTCAGCACATATTATATAGGCAGAAGGAACAGTTCAGTGATGGAGTTGGGTATAGCTGGATTGATGGTTTGAGGGATCATGCAAACAAGCAAGTATGTATAGCTTGAGCTTGTTTTCTTTTTGCATTCTTTCTTATTTAAGTTGTGTATGATTTTGATTTTTTTTCAAGCATATACAGTCGTTTTTGTTGAATAACTCCCAGAAAGTAAATGAAAATCTTTTTTATTTTATTTTATTTATTTATTGTGTATTTGATAGCCTTATGTGAGCTACTGCTTATTGGTGAAAATGGACAGGTCACAGATGCAATGTTGATGAATGCAAGCTTTATATACCCAGAAAATACTCCTACCACAAAAGAGGCATACTACTACAGAGCCATCTTTGAGAAATTTTTCCCTAAGGTGTAATATCATTATTTTCTGTAACTTCCGATCTTTTATTTCTTATTGGTCCTCTAAAATCTAGTGGACCATCCATTTACCAGATTTCTGCCTGCCGTATTTATATGTTCGACTTTTAAGAAGTTAGTTTCCATTTCTGAGCAGAATGCTGCAAGGTCAACAGTTCCTGGAGGTCCAAGTGTTGCATGCAGTACTGCAAAGGCAGTGGAATGGGATGCAGCATGGTCCAAAAATCTTGACCCTTCTGGCCGTGCTGCGGTTGGTGTTCATGAAGCTGCATACGAGGAAACAGTGAACACCAAGGCTGCCAATCTGATTAATGGTTCCCCTCAGACCTTAAAAAAAGGGTTTGTTGAGAAGACTGCTACAGTTGTGTAATTGAGAACTTCTCAGCAGGCCTAGTTGGCACATGATCGGGAGAGAAATTACTGATAACAAAGGTATGATGAAATTTAATTCGAGATCAATTGATTTCTGCTGCTTTCTTTATTGCTGTGAAGAAAGGCATGAAAGAAAAACAAATTGGCTAGTAAATGTGGTGCCCCATTTCTTCAGATTGCCATTCATTTTGAGGCGACAGGTTATCGTACCATTCATCCAAAATAAATTTCATCAAAATTGGATAATTCAATGAATCCCCCCATAACAACCAAACTGTCTTACATAAACTTGCTAGAGTATGACTAACCTCTGGATTTGAAATCACTATTTATATACTTGGTGCTTGCCATAACTCACGAATGGTCCAAAGGAGGAGGATTATTAGCTACTAGTTTCTACTTTACTTTTGCTCGATTTTTCCCCCCTTCTCTGTGATACAAGTCGTTTGAAATTCATCTTGTTTTGTGACAGATCCTGTGATGTTCTCTGAATTGACGTGAACAGTCATTGAAGAGCTCGTTGGTCATATTTGAATCTAAAGCCTGGTTTACATTTTCTTCTTTACTGTTGTATTCTTTGTTGGTTAGGGTCCATGTAGAGATCCTTTCTTTTTTTTAGAACCGTATCTATGGTTAGCCAGGTTTATTTGCTTGCTTGTGTAACTCTTAAGGATTAAAAAATAAATTGTTCAATGCCCTGACCTTGATTTTCTTTTTCCAGTTTCTTCCTCTACAAGACTCTTGATTAGATTTTTCTGTCAAATTTAGCCTTAACTTGAATTTTCGTGGAGAATGGGCTCAAGATTGAATTTCAAAATCCACGTAACCTTCCCGCAGCACTGCAAATGGTTGTGTTAGTGTAGTGTAGGGCAGCATTAATCAACAGAACGATTGCATGTGTAGCTGTTGATAAAGGTAAAATCGCAAAATCCTCTTTCACATCAATCAAAATTTACATTTGCATCCTTACTTTTTAAACTAATTACCCTCAATTTTTTTTTTTTTTTTTTTTTTTTACGGACGAAAGGCAATCCATTAAAAAACTAACATATATACACACACAGTATTTATATGATGAAACTAAAAAGTTGATTATTTAATTCACTGTGGAGAACTTGAGTGTGATTTTTAGTAAGCTTTTTCACCTTCTAATAAGTAATCAAATTTGGGACATTATAGGGTATTAAGAAGTACTTTAATTGGGAATAGCCATGCAGAACAGAATGGCCAAGTAAAATTGCTATAACAAATTCAGATACTCCGATTAGTGCAAGCACCAAACCATTTGCAAACTTGAGTATCACAATAATTTGACAACCCTATAGTCCATCTGCTATTCTAGGCATTCAATTTTCAGAAATTAAACTTACTAAATGCTAAATTTCCAATGTTTTATGCTTTCAAAATGAAGCAGCATTCTTATATATGTCCGAGTTGAACATTCTGCAACACACATCAAATGAAAGATTCTCTCATCTCCACAATCGTTGAATATGTTAGCACCAGAAAGTATTATTCTGATTAATGTCATCAGCCAGTTTACCATCAGTAATACAAGTTTTTATCCAAAACTATTGAGGATTGTGTAAATACTTCATTTATTTATGTATAGATATATATATATACAGTGACTATCTACAGAGGCATCTTCCACTTTGAGTATTTCAACACGCCAGCTTCGAAATAATTCAAAGGCAACAAACAAAACCAACTGATCCACATTGACAATCATAATGACATAAGATCAGCTATATGCTTGAATATTTACCACCGGCAAATCCCAGGAGCCTCTGTTCTGCTCAAAGCAAGTATTTCCTCATACTTGGTACCGTATACAAAGCCCCATAGCTACATTTTGAAACCAAAAAAATAAAAGGTTTGCTTTTTCATGCTAGTGATATCTTCTACTGAAAGCAAAATGCATCTCACCATCCAGTACCGGTGAGCTACATTGAAAATAACATGTGCATGTGAAGGGATTAGCTATGTACATACCTCAACTTCTTTAACTTCAAAGTCTTCCGACTGTGCAAGACATGGGTTTCCATATGTCTCTGAGACTGAGCTCGATCCATTTAATCTTTCATGGAAAATGACATTGTCAGTAACTAGTGTGATTATGGGTGCTATTTACCTCCATTAAATTTGATTCTTGAAGTTGGACATACATTTCATTTTCACACAACTAAAATGGTTGTAAAAACAAGTACACAAATAACAGAGGAATCAACAGAAATATAAGGGCTCACAAATCACCGTCCAAGTAGAGTGCAAAGTGACCACCCCCTCCAATGGCCAGAAAGTCGGAAGAGCACAAAGTGAAATAGCGATTTGCACCTGTTTCAATACTGCCATCAGTACACCGCTTAAACAGAAATATTCTGAATCACACATCCAGTATCCTATCATATTGGGTAAACACAGGCCAAGTTTTTATATAATCTATTGTTTAGCCATGTGTCTCATTCAATTCTAGTTTTGGCACCTGAACTGCTATGTGTTTTGTATCTAAAACCCATCTGTGTTATGATTTTTTTATTTGAATTGGATGATGAGATGATAAAATTCTATTCCAAGCATTTCTGAGCACGAAACGAATTCTGAGAACAAATTTTGGAAACTGGAGTCCTGGCATCTAGGACTATGATGAATAATGTCCCAAGGACCAGTACAATTTCTTGTTGCAGCTGATATTCTATTCTGTGTTCTTCACGTGAGGCCATTGGGATTTCTGAGATCCAGGGCAAAATAGTATGGTACGTTCTTACAGCTGTCTGCAGTGTTTGCTTAGAAAAAAATTTCATGTGTGTAAGACATACACCGTGCATTTTTGGTCATTTGAAAAAAAATTGTATAAAGTAAAAGCTGTTGACCAAAATCGAGGGCACTGACAGCAAATCACAGCATGAGGATACATTCGTTAATACAAATGTACACCCAATATATTTTATTATTACTTATTTAATTATTTGCCAAAGTTACTCACACAACAACTCATCAACAGACCCATAAAATAAACAAGAATTAAGGATGATATTTTTAACTTGTGCCTAATTTTTTTTTTCCATCATATATTAGAAATCAGATTCCAGCCCCTGGGTGCAGAAAAGGGAAATACCTGTGGGGTGGAATATCACAGGGTGGCCAGGTGTATTTGTGAAAACAAAGGTGCTGTTTGTTCCCTGCTCAGAATTCAATGTCAACACGATTTTTATGAGAAAATATTTGTCCAAATGGATCAAATGTAAATCTCTAATTTAGTGACACCTGATATTTTCTCTTGTTGGTTGGTATTAGTGGTGCCTCAACCAAGCCGCCAAAAACTGCACCTTTTCTGTCTCCAACAACCTGAAAGAAAATGAATAGAAATAATAGACCACTACTATAGTTATACACTTATTTTCCTATAGTAGATAGCAATAATTAATATCCCAGCCCTCTACTAGATTTAGATGCATTATGACTTCCTCAGATTTTTATGGAGTTGACAACCCAAAATATTCCAAAAGTACTCAATGCCAAACAGAGCTTCACTCAAAACAAATACAATGATATAATGGTATAAACAGTGCCATACATAAGGTTGAGGCTGCCTTTTGGCATGAGAACATTGTGCTATGGTCAATCCAGAAGGAGCCACTTTAGGATGTAGGAATTGTATGCATGAAACATAAAATCAGTTATGTGGAGATACAAGATAGCTAAAATCATTTGGTAACAACACCACCTAAGCCTTAGTGCCGAACTAGTTAGGGTCGGCTATATGAATCTTTGTTTCCGATATCCGTTCTGATCAAAATATTAGTATCAAAGAAAAGCAAAGTCAAAAAAAATTTCAAAGTACTTTCTGTAAAAAAAAACTTTGAAGGGGATTTTAAAATCATTTGATATATTAATAAATAGGGCAAAGCATAAAAAAGGCAAACAACAAGTAACTAAGGTTCTGCTACATGAATCAAGGGTCTACAATCATTTGGTAAATCAAGAAAAAGCGCAGAATGATTTGAGAAGAATAAAGTAATATAATTGAAGAAGACAACTATTAAGTACCAGAACTAACTAAGAGAGTCTGGCGTTTATATGGAATTGTAATTTTATTGGACACATATATTCAATACTTCAAGATCTGTTGCTAAAAAAAAAATAATAAAAAATCTGAAACACTGTTATTGTGCTTACTTAGAGCAGTATCCTATTTAACTTAAAGGCTGACAAAGACGCAATGGTATTCCCATTAGGGCTGGCACAATTATAAATTATTGCAAGGAAACTGTATAATGAGTGTGTCACTTAAACAACATACATAACGGTAGTGTGATACACATAAACATCCATGCATATGCCGGAGAATCAATTTTACCAATTCATCAAGTTAAAAAGGACAAGAAATCATGTTTGACCTTCAGAGAAGAATAGGAAAATAATGCAAGCAATGGAAGGAAAAAAAGAAAAAAAAAAGATGCTTTGATCAAAAGTTACTAAGATATTACCAGCAGGCTTAGTCCAGGCCAAAGCATGCTTCTTCTATATAAGGTTGCAAGTGATATCCCATGCCTCCATGTGCTGCAGAGAATAATGTACCAAGACATGCACAGGGAGAGTTAATTAAAGACATTAGTTTACCCAAAAAAAAAAGGCCGTCATTTCAACAGGTACTAGTAACCTGACTATACGTGTTTAAAAGCTAAAATTAAATTCTATGTATACGATCTTTTCTGAACCTGTAAAGCAATAACCATTTCCTCCCTTGAACAAGCACTGGAAGTGAAGCATGAAGGGCACTCCTTGCTTTCTCCGACAGAAGCAATGAAGGCTCAGAAACATCTGGAAGATCTCTGGCTTCAACAGGCTGCTCCACATTCTGCATATGCTTCGTCTCAAGTCCATCAAAATTATCATCACTTTCATCAGCATATTTCATGTCAGAATCACACTTTTGCTCTTGACCTCGATATCCACCAATTCTCGCAGCCTGATAAATAGCTTTAAGAGATTGTTTGCCCCTGGAAAGTAAACTCTTCTTTGTACTACTCTCTTTCCTTGTATTGTCAGATGGCTGGTCAACAATTTCTGCTACACTATCATTCTTCTCATCTGCATTTGAATTAACTCCAGAATCTGAAGAGGACAATAAGGAATAGAGGAATGCAGTAAAGGAAGAAGTATCTGGCCCATTAGCTAAATCCCCAGTATCCTCTTCAGTGATTGGCTCTAGCTGACTCCTTTTTGACTCACTCAGGTCTTCCTATCAAAATAATAAGTTGAGTTATAATTTGGGCAATTTCTCAAGAGTCTAAACTTACATTCTATATTAACTATGAAATCAATAGAAAACAGCAATAACTACAAGCACCATTTATTAAGCAATCACCAGACAGATTCTAACCATAGTTCTTTATATATGGTAATGCTTAGCTTATTATTTCTGCTAATGAAAAGTAAGAAAATAACAACCAAAATTTGGATAAATGCCCAGAGAGTAAATTTCCCTAGCAAAATGTACTGAGCTTTTGATTAGTGAGTTCTAGCTAAAAATCAGCTCAATTGTTCCAATTCTTACATCCTAAATTCAATTGAACCCATCAGAAAACTTAGTAACCCATCAAAAGAAATATAAAATGCCGCTAGAAAACATCACCAAACTAAAACGCCAAATGGAAAAACAAATACGGGCACTACCCGAATGCTAAAATCTCTATACCGATCATCAAACTAGAAATGGATATTCGATCAATCATCCAAACGTAACAAATTAATAATAAAATTGCCAAATTTAACCCAAAAATGAAAAAGAACCCTTTCAAGATAAAACAAGAGATAAAGTAAATAGACTTACAGTGACAGGATAATTCAGATTAGGAGGCTTAGATGGTTTATCAGAGATAGGGTTAAGAAAGACAGTGGTGAGATCAGACACAAAATGAACTGCTTTGCTCCTAAAAGATTTTGCTTTTCCCATATCTTTATTGGGTCTCTACAGGAATTAGGATAATGAATTTCCACCACAAATTCACTGTACAAAGATTCGTTCTTTCTCTTTCGCTCTCTAAATATTATGATTCTTTCTTTTGATCTTATCCCAAATTTTTCCGTTTCTCTTCTCTTCCTTCTAAATACAAACTTTCTTTCTCTAGGTTTTCGGAGAAGAAGAATTCAGAGGGAAAACCGCCATAACCGCTGCCGGAGAAGAAGTGTGTCTTCAAAATTGAAAGTTACTCTTTCCACATTTGATTCTTAGTAGACAAGAGAAAGTGACACCTGACCCACACAAAATTTAGGACTGGCTGACCAATTAAACTTCTCAAAATATTTAGCTGAAACATAAAAGTTGCCTTCTCGCGATTGCCGTGGATAAGGCCATGATCGAATATATAGAAAATTCACTTGCGTTCGTGTTAACGTTACAAATTCTTGGAAAACAATACGGTCATAGAAGTTATTATTTTTACATTTAAATTAATTATGGGACTAGATGTTATACGAGGATTTATATATTTTGTATTAATAGTAGAGTTCTGTATCTGGCCTATATGAGTATTTGTAATTTTTAATATTATTAAATTTTTTTAAACATGCATTGCATGTTTACTATATTTGTTATATATTTATTTTTTTATTTATATAATATTAAAGCGTAAAATTTTATTTAGATTAAAACAAAAATAAATAGTTAATTTGTATTGCACTTTGATATATAAACTATTTGTTATAATTCTATTTATATATTTAATTCTGTTTTCATATAATCAGGTGGTCTCGGAATAAAGTTCAACTCAATCTCTAAACTTAATCGTTTAGTTCCTAATTTATAAGTGAAATTTTTAAAATTATAATAAGTACCTAAAAAGAAAATCAAGTCATTATTTAATCTCCAATCTCTACCTTCTATTCCAAATTAATATCTATATACAATTATAATGAAAAATAATAATAAATTACTTTTATTATTAGATAAAAGAAAAGAAATGAGATGTTAATTTAAGTTAATGATAGAAATCACTTTGGTAGTAATATTTACATAGTGAAATATATATACATGCACATGAATTCTTGAAATATCAAAATTGATCAAACAAAACTATATAGTTTTAGTTTTTTTTTTTAATTTCTTAAACACCATTTCCTTTTAAATCAAAAAGATTTAAAATATAAAAAAAATATCAAGAAAATTTAAAATGTTTAATCATAACTAGATCATATATTTATCGCAAAGAGATTTAAGTTTTTTATTAAATTAAAATAATAGTAGTTACAAATTATTTAGTAACGAAAAAAAAAAATATTATTAAAAATAAAATTCTTTCAAAACTCACCAAATAAAAAAATATTTTCATGCATATAAATATATAAATATATTAATAAAATATTATATATATTTTTAAATTAAAATTTTCAACTGTTTATCATCTCAGATTTAATTATGTAAATTTTATTTAAAAAATTTACTTTTTAAAAAATATATCCAATAAAATCTTACAAACATAAAAAAATATTAATAAAAACAATATACTTTTTTCTCTTTTTTTTATCTTTTCTAAATAAAAAATTGTATATATTATATTTAAAATTTTATTTTTAAAAAATACGTCTAATCAACTCGTACAATCATAAAGAAAAAAAGAATATTAATAAAAGAATATATTTTCTTTTTTTATCTATACCCTAAAAGAATTAAATATTTAATATCTAAAATATAAAAATAATTTTAAATATATCATTATTATATATATTTATTAAAAATAAATTAAGCAAAAATAAAACTTAAAATTTTAATTGCTGAATTATCTATATGTATTTATTTAAAAAAATAATTTTTTTTAATTCATTATGAGGTCTAATGGGTCAAAATAACAATGTGACTATCAACAAAATATAATTTTTCACTTACTAAATTGATAAAAACACTCGTAGACGAGAGAATTTGAATTTGAGATTTCTCACTTCTCACGTAGGTGAGAAGACATTATTTACTTAAAATAATTTTATAAATATATTAATAATAAAATGTAGTTTTCTAGCTAGCTATAACTAAAGTTATTTTAGGATATCTTAAATTTCATTAAGAGTATTATAGAAAATTTCATTATTCTTCCCTATTCGCACTTTTATATATAGTATAGATTATTAGTGAATTATATTAAAAAAAAGAAAACAATAGAATTAGCATTTTTCATAGAGAAATCAAGCATAAAAATGATTGTATATGCAAATACAAAATTATTTGGCTTAAATAGACCTTATAAAACTCCTGAAACTGATTTCAACATCTCCACAAAAATTCAAGTGTGGCTCTACTCCAAAAGACAGAGTTATTTTCCTTTTCTTGACTGATTTTCTCCCAACAATTTGAAAGTGGCTTTGAAGGGGTGCAAAATATTTAGTAATACGAGTTGATGGCTTTGGAGTGGATTAAAAAAGAAAATATTTTTTTTATAACATAGGAAATTAATTGTGGAAGATAAGGAAACAAAATATTTGTAAAAAGGATCGTAAAAAATAAACAATCATTAAAAATGAGTTTTTTCCTCAACTATAGCACTTATCCCGTTGTGGTTTCACCCGTTTTCCCTTAACTGTAACACCTACTTTTATCGTCTCTCGAATTCAATTCGTGCCGGAAAAATTGCTCGACTCTCATTTGTGTAAAACAAAAGTGGCTTTTGCCTCGTCCACAATAGGTCTTGGCTGGAGAGCCGACGTGGACAATTAACCCACATTTTTTATCTGTTCTTAACGATTCAGAGTGGTGTGATATTCAGAAATTACATGTTTTTCGTAAACTCAATTTTTGTATATACTGACTTGCAGTTTCTTGTTCTTTATGCGTTTTGACTTGCAGTTTATACTTTTTTTCAAGGGCAACATAAAAGAGAAATTAGGCAGGAAAGAGAATGGGGAAGCACGAGCTTCGAGAAAAAATTGAGCAAGAAAGGGTGAGAAGTATATCAAACAAGTTTTCCATTTTCGATGTTGTTATGACATTAAAAATCCAAATAAAAGCAGACTTCGAGCTCCAGGTCAGCTTTCCGGTGTGGACATGCTGGAATCCGGCAAAAGTCACTTTTGCATTCCATAAATCGGAGCCTGAGGAATTTTTACACCGGATGAAATTAAACCTTGAATTGCATAAAAGAAAGTGAAGTATTTTCTTTTATATTATGCAACTTTGAATTGCATAACTATAATCCACCGAAAAGCTAATTAACAGATCGAGCAATCTGTTAACTTGATGATAGTGCAACGGAAAGTAGAGACGAAGGAAACTAGAAAATTATTAATTTATGGAAAGTACAAATAATAAACTAATAATAGATAATCAAAAGCATAGAAAAAGGAAAGAAAAAACAATAAACATCCAAAAGAAAATCAAAAAAGAGGAATGACGATACAAAAAGCGTAACCAAGAGAGAAAGAGAGTTTCAGGGATTAGGAAAAAAATTATAATTTCAAACATTAGATGAGGATAATTTTGTTATTTGGGCTAAGCCGAATGGCTTACCGGATTAAACTATAAAATTTAACTTATTGAATAAGTTGATCTTTTGCCTTTATGCTTCTTATCTAAAAGAGACAAAACATGCTCCGTAAGAGTGTCACGGTCTTATTTCGGTCCATTAGGTCTCATAATGAGTAAAAAGAAACAAACGATAAAAGTGTATATTAAATTTAAATATAATCAATGTAAAATCTCCCTCTTAAAATCTCTTTGTTCAATTTCAAATTAAAGTTATTCTTAGCTATGATATTTTCTCAAAGATTCTAATTCTATCTAAGCAAAAGAAATAAATGACACACAGATGTGTAACTAAACTTGTATATATAAACTTAGCTAATACTAAACTTCTTGTATATATAAAAATATATAGTGGCCACTTCACTATGTGAAATATTATATAATGAATAACAATTTTCATTTTATCTTGTAATATGGTATCAAAGTTAAAACAATTTATCTCTCTCTTCAAACCAAAATTAAGAAAGACTCTATAATTAGGAGGCTAAAGAAAAATTTCAAAAGTTTAGGGGGCCAAATAAAAAAAAAATTACACCACTTTATCAAGCCAAATTTAAAATATGATGCTGAACCATAGAGAGCATGAGAAAGAATGACACCTAACTGTAACTATGAGCAAGAATGACACATAACCAAAGTGCAATAGAAGGATATACTATAAGCCAAATTTTCCAACATTATGCTCTGTGCTGTATAAATAAGCATTAAAAAAAAATGCCATGCATGATCTAGCCTGGAATTAAAACCAAGTCATTTTGTGAATATACACTTTGATTTGATGCTAGCCAGTAAGGTAAAATGTGAGCGATCAGTCTGTGCACAAAAAAAAAAAAAAAGGTATGCATCTTGTGCAAATTCATGGTCAGCTTCTAATATAATCTAAAGTTCTAGATGAATTTGGATACTTAGCTAATAATTCAAGGATTGTCACAGCATTTAGTAATTCTAGATTGATTCTCTTGTTTTGCTGTCTTGGTATTTCCTGTCATGCCATGCTAGGATTTGGGTGTATAGGATGAACCTATTGGCTTGGGTATAGTTGTTCGGTGGTCACAAGTTTTTCTGCTAACTTTCCTAATAAAATTAATATCTGATTGCTAAATTTGAGACGAGTTTTTCAGGACCAATATTTGTACCATAAGTTCACACAAAATATGAACACATTGCGAAAAGAAGCAAAACATACTGCATCACCTTGATAAAAACCATGAATCAACATGCATAATTTTAAAAACTTGTCTATGGTAGACAAATGGAAAGCAAAATATAAACAATTAGATAACATTATAAAGGTAAGAGTAAAAACCATATTATCCATTTGAAGAGTTCAGAGCATGTTTACTGCTTTCGCATATTATTCTAACAATGAACTATAGTCTTGGATCAAAGATCATCATGCTTAGCAGCAATACCTAGAAGCTTAGCTAGTTCCCCACTCGTATAAGCTTCAACAGTATCTGTTATCAAGAAATAAGATGCATTCTTGGTTAATTTTTTTTTTTAGTACAAATTTTGCTTTCAATAGATAACACAAAGGATTGCATTGTTTCTGCAGGAAGTAATCTTACCATCAGAGCCACCAATATGCTTTCCATCTACAAAAACCTGGGGAACTGTACGCCTTCCAACAACTTTACTCAAGGCATCCTGAATGTTCTGCCCATCATCTATAAAACAAAGGAAAGATTTGGTAAGTTCCAGCATACACAAAGATTTACTTTGAAGTTCTAATGCCAAAACGAACTTGCTCAAACTAAAAATCCATAGTTGCAAACTACCATGTTAATCCATTTTCGAGACCATGAATGCAAGCTTAAAAGGTGAACTCACAAAATAAGTATATGTGCAAATAATTGAACTTCAATGTACTGGTTTTGCACTCAACCAATTGGCAATCTTATTCACCCAAAATCAATATGGTCCGACTCAAGCCAGGCTTTTGGCCCAAACAGCAGAACATTTTAAGTTGGCTACATTTGGCTTTTCAACAGAAGCTTGTTGGAGCTTTTTCCCCAGCACACATTCATTCCTCCTTCACTCATTTACACAGATTACATACAGTAGCCTATATATAAGAACATAATAATCATAAACCCATTTACTAATAACAAAAGATATTAAACTAGATAAGATCAACTCCTAATCAGAACACAATTGCAAAATATATATTCCTAATCCTAATCTCAATTGAGCTTGTTTTATTTTCCAACAATATGTAGATTTATATTCATGTCTATAAAGGAAACAAGAGTTAAAACAAGCACCAAGAGATTCAAAAAAGCAGGACTGATAAGTGTATCTTCCTACACATACCCAAATTTCCTTATTCATTTCTTTTTAGAAACAGATTATTGTTTGATGTTTAGAGTGATATAGATTAGGCCATTTCTCCTACAAACAAGTTCAAAATTCCTCATGATTAGATCTACACTCCCCTGCACTGAATGAAATTAATGATGAAGTCAGTGACCAAACCTCTCTCATCTAGCTCAACAACATGTGGCACTTTGTTCAACTCTTTGAAAACAGCTTTAGCCCTCTTACAGTATCTGTACAATAGAAAATTAAAACAAATGGTAATCTCTCTTTGCTGATAAAGAAGTCATTTATAGATTCAACGTCAGATAAAAAGGATTAATTGAATATGTTAATTGCAACTTTAAGATGAATAACAAATCCAAATTATATAAGAAATATGGATTATAAATCACTAATTACATATACAGTTCATTTTAATAGGATTTGTATATCTAAGATTAAAAGGATTTAATAATAATTGGAGAAATAACAAGAAAAGGAGAGAGTCTTACGGGCAATAGGACTTGGAGAAGATGACGATCTTGTGCGAAGAAATGGTCTTTTTGACAAAAGCAGATTCAGTAGTATCAGTGGCGGTAGATGCCCAAAACAGAGAGGCTGCAATTACTGTTATTGTTGCTGTAGCAGCTAAGATTCTCGCTACCGCCATTGAAGAGTAAGAGCAAGGTTTTTAGGTTCACAGCTTATTTTGTTTCTGCTATCGTTTGTTGAAGAACTACAGTTAGAGTTCACTTGAAGTTCTCCAAGAGACTCAGTGACTGGTTACCTACTAAACGGGTAAAAAATGTGAACGCTGTGATGGATTTTTCTAAACGAGTAAAAAATGTCAACACGGTAATGGAGTTAAAAAAAATTATAGATGGAGTTAAAAAAAAAAATATAGATGTTAATTATATTCTAATGGCAATTTAGTTGGGTGGTTAATATACGTTTTTAACATTTATAATCATTTTTTTTTATCGGCGATCATCAATAGTTCAATTTTAATTTCAATTTTGTAATCTATCGTCAATAATTCATTTTTTAAGTCTAAAATATCTTATTTCTAAAAAAAAAATTTAAAAAGATTTTAATTTTGAGGTATCTTTTAATTCATTGAAGGCTTTTATGAACATAAATAATATTAGGATTAGTTCTCCTCTTAACTCACTAAATTGATGAAAACAATTACGGTCGATAAGTTTCAAACTTGATATTTTTCATTACTCATATAAATAAGAAGACCAATCAAACCACTATCTGATTGGCGAACAAAAAATCAATTAACAATATATCTATATAAAATTGAACTGAAAAATTAGTTTGAGGCTCTCTTTAAATTCATCCTTCCAATTTTTGTATCTTCATAAAATTTTGATTTTTTTTGGTTTTGGGTTTTTGTTTTAATATAATATTAATTTATTTATTTAAATCGTAAAACTTTATATATATTTTTTGGTATTTGAGATTTGTTATGTTTTTGTTATTAATATCTATTTTTTAAAATAATTAAAGAAAACATATCTATTTATCTCAAATTAGCACCGCGGTGTATTAGGTTTCTCAGTCTTTTTGAAAACCAACAATAAAATCATCAAGCCACCAATTACAAGGTTCTCTTGTTTCCTTTATTGTATGTTATCTTTAGTTAAAGATTAATGTAATTTGATAAGCAAGTTAATTAAATTAATAATTTAAAAACCGATTAATCACTTTTTTTTAAGGTCGATTCACCGCTTAATACAAGTGCTTTTTATAATAAAAAAAAAACTCAGATTGTATTTAGCAAAAACTTTTCAAGTAACATAGAATTTAATTTTTACAGATTAAAATAGCATTTTATAAAAAATTAATTTATATAATATTTAATTTTTAGTTTTTTATAAAACACTACTCAATCACCAAACAATTAAACGCTATTAAAACTATTAACAGCTAACAAAATAACTAATTTTATTAAATAGACCCTTAATATATAAATTCCACCTTAAATTTTAGCTAATTTTCTGTATAGCCCTTTAAACTCTGCCCAATGATATAAACTTTGCACAATCACAGATAAAGGAAAAATTAGTTATATTCTTAAACAAGTTGCACGAAGAACACGTAAAAGAAACTCAATAGAACTCTTAGAAAAGAAACACGAGAGTTTAATCGTAATCATGCGCTTTAATATTTTATATTTCAATAATAACTAGACCCTTGTCAAAATAAAATATAATAATACAATATTACAATTGAATCGGTATAAAAATATGGGATTATTATGAATCCCTATAAAATTTAGAGCTACAAAAATAATTACCGAAAATAAATAGTCAAATTTAAATATTAGGCCTTTGATGAACTATTTCCAATCATGTCTTGGCAGAATTTCTTATGAACTTCTACCATCTCTGGCATAATTAACTTGTGCAACGGTGGCCACGATCACATGACAAAATTTTTGTATTGATCAAGAGTATTAAACTCATGATTATGTATATCAGTTAAGTTAACTTACCACCAAACCACTTAACATTTTTATGTAAAATATACGTACAAAATAAATATTATAATACCCTGAAATTTTTATTTCAAAATATTCCCATTTAAATTTAAATTGTAAATTATTAGCCAATAATATTACGTCACGTAATATTATGGGGATCGAAAATCATTTTGGTTCGCCCGAAAATTTATTGAATAACCATT
>CANUEX010046867.1:0-11524 GCA_948099535.1 Jatropha multifida | reverse complement strand
ATGCTTTAAAAAGAGTGAAAATCAAGCCTTACCTACTAAAGAAGGTTCGGCCACTCTTATTGAAAACAAAGGAGGAATGGTTCCCTCCATCAAAAACCTTAATCACTAACCCAAAATCATTACTCAAAATCATTAAATTCATTTCTTTAGGCATTTAACCACAAAATCCCTTTTTCAATTTCAAACCCTCTTTAAGTCTTTAAAAAATGCTAAAACATTAAAACTCAAGGAAATGGCTTTAGCCATCATCAAATTACTCATTAATAAACTCATTTAAGTTGAAATCAAGCAATAAGATCAAAGAAACACAAAGGCCCTTCACCTAGCTTAGGTTCAGCCACTTCTTCAAAATCAAAGGGAAAATAGTTTCTCTTCAAAATAACCACACTCATTTAAAGGAAATCCATGTCAAAACTCATTTACAATCAAACAAAATTAAAAGCAAGAACAAAAATCAAAGCCCTTCCTCTAAGGAGGGTTCGACCAAAAGAAGGGGAAAGGGAAGGGGGTGCTCTCCTTCTCTTCCAAGCATTCCATTATAATTAATAAGCATGAAAAATCACATAAAAACAATCAAATGTTCAATTCCCCAACATAATTCACACAATTCTCAAGAATCATTTAAAAACTAAGAATTGAAATTTGAAGAAAATGGAAGGGGAAATGAATTAGTAATGCACTAACCTTTAAAACAAGCTTTAAGAAGCTTAGAATGCTTCACTCTTGAGCCTTATCCTTCCCTTTAGAGGAGGGTTCACCAATTTCTTCAAAATAGGAGAAATTCTCATTAAATTCAAGAATTGACACAAAATATAGTTGGAGCATGATTTAATGCATCAATTACATGCCTAACCATTGAATTCTACTTAGTAATTCACAAAACTTAAAATTCACAACTTACTTGTTTAAGTAGAAACTCCAAATTCCTTCGCTTCGAATCACCAATTCTTTCTTCTACTTAATTCTTAAGGCTTATTTACTAATCTATGGTTTAATTCATGAAATTTGAGGTAGTTTAGAGGTAGAAAAAATGAGCAAACATGGAGGAAAGAAGAAGGAGAAGTTGGCGTTGGAGAGGTGGAGAAGTAGAAGAGAAAGTGTTGCTTTTAAGTTGAAAAGTCACTACAAGAAAAACGCGTTTTAGTAACGGACATTATCCGTTACTAAATAGGCACGGATTCGCCATGGATTGGAAAGAGATATGAAGCCAGTTCACTTTTTAGCACTTTGCAACAATATTGCAACGGATTGGCAACTGATCATTAGTAAGGGAATATAATCCCTTGCTAAATTGGGCAGGAAATTTTTGCCCTAGAATTAGCTAGGGCTTAACCACGGATTAGCAAAACATATTAGCAACAGATGTTATATCCATTGCTAATAGTCATAGAAAATTTTGGCGTCAATATTAGTCAAGGCGTAGCAACGGACATTAACAAGGAAAGTGTTATCCCTTGCTAAATGTCGCCGAAAATTTTGGTAGCAATATTAGTCAGAGCTTAGCAATGGATTAGCAACAGAATTTAGCAACAGATGTGTTATCCCTTGCTAAATTTCATGAAAAATTTTGACATAAATATTAGCAACACCTTAACAACTAATTAGAAACAAATTTTAGTAAAAGATATCAAATCTGTTACTAATTTAAATGGCCGATTTGGTGCAATATTTAGTAACGAATTAGTAACTGAATAGTAATAAAGTTTAGCAAGGGATATCTTAATCTGTTGCTAAAATTAGTAGCGATTTAGCAATGAAATTTAGCAAAGGATTTAATTTCATTGCTAAATTAGTATTATGATTTAATCGACAACATATAAAGGTTTAGTATCAGTTTAGCAACACCAGCTAGCAACGAATTCAAATCCGTTGCTAAATTTCATGAATAGATGTTTGCTATTTTTTTTAAACCATTAATTTTTTTTCTTCTTTAGTTTATTTTCAAACTTAATTAAAAATATATATAAAGTTTTTAGTTTTGAAAATAAAATGATAAGATTCTTTATTTATCAATTAAATAAATTATCAACTATAATACATCATGAAAATTAAATTTAAAATAAGTATATAAAATAATAATTTCTTTTTTTATATAAAATTAAAATTTTCAATTAAATTTGTGAAGTTCATATTTTAAATTTATAAATTATTTTTTAAAAAATTTTCTACCGTATATTTAATTGGATGTGATTCTAGTCTCGTTCGCACCGATCGAGCTCTCCTTCATGTGAATCGATGCCCCTTTTTCCCTCTAACTCCGCTGTCTGTCCCCACTCGCTTTTTCGACTAACGGCGAGTTCCAATCGGCGAGACTATTATAGGAATGCCCCCCTCTTTCCGCTGAACTCTATTCCGACCTTCTTTCACGCCAGATAGACCTCCAATGGCGCAAATCAAAGTTGTCTTCTTCGACGATTTCCATTTACTTCGACTTCCAGAGACCTCAACGCTTGTCCAGCGATATAACCTAATTTGGTGAGTTTAAATCAGCTTTTCAGTCTCTTTAAACCAATGTTCTTTAATCGATTTTTTCTTTCCATTTAGAATTGGATTATTGCTAAAGTTAGGTTTTAATGAATTGGGGATTTTGAAATTTGGTTCCAATTGGTTGTTTGTTCAAGAAATTGACGCCAAATTATGATTTCTCATAAACTTTTGAAACCTTTGATGTATAGATACGATTATCCCGGACAAGGATATGATTTCTTTTTCCTTGCTTGATAAATTACAAGATCCTATTTTCTGCCGAGTATATAACTTCACTACATGGACTTCACTGCATCAAGTATATGACACCAATTTTAACACCTCTGTATGGACTTCACTGCATGTAGCTATATAACTTCATTGCATCCTAAATGAACTTCACTGCATCTTGATTCAGCATCCTAAATGAACTTCACTGCATCTTGATTCAGCATCCTAAATGAACTTCACTGCATGTAGGTATATAACTTTCTCCATAAAACAATTAGTCGAGTTCAGCCCTCATGGTTTAATGAGAACAATTACGTTAGGTTTGGTGTGCTTCAATGGTCTTCCAATTATAGCATGCCTTGTTGAATTAGTTAGTCCATATACGAAAAACCATACTGACGAACCAACAGTTTTACGTTAGATTGTTATTTTGCTATTAAAATCCTATTAATTATTAGTTTTCATAAAAAATTAGTTTATGGAAGCTGTCCTTTTCTTCTTATATGGGAAAATTCACTTTTGGTTATCTTCTTCTTCTTCTTCCATGGAAGGAAAAGTTCAAAAGTTCTAAAATATTACTATCTTAGATTTTTTTTTTTTGTATCATATCAGGAATTATTGATAAAAAAGTAAATAAAACAAAGAATGCAAAACAAGTCTGACTACTCTAATAAAATGAGTTTCTATGTGCATGTATGTACATATATACATTATTAAATCTTCAGTTTAGCTTGCTATGAATAGAATAATCATGAAGGAACTTTGGCCAAAAGCTCTAATTAGCCCCTAAAATTTTGACTGAAAGTGAACTAAGCCTTTTATTTTTAATTAGAGTCAAGTTTAACCCTTCGGCTTCTCAAATTCAATTAATTTAACTGTCTATGGCTAACTAGGACTGTAAATGAGCCAAGCTCCTGTCAGTTGCTAGAGGCTCAGCTTAGGAAAAACAGTTTAAAGAGCCGAGCTTGAACTCAAGTTTGAGCTTGTAAATGAGCTACAATTTTTCTTTTATTTTTAAACTATAATTAGTAAATGTCCTGAGTTCAAGCTTGAGTATACCTCTAACAAGCTGAGCTCCACCTCTGTTGAGATCAACTGTTTACAGCCTAGCTAACTTGAGAAATGAGACACAACCTTGTAAGTGCACGCAAAGAACAAAATTTGTTTGTTTTAGTTATGAGGAAAATCTGTTGGTGAATGATTAACTATGAAATTTGCTGTTCCCTGAACTGAACTCATATGTAATTAAAATGAAAGTGCGTCTTTTCTTGAAAATGCAGGGTGTTTGTGACACTAGTACAATTGAGTTTAAGCTCATCTGTCATTTTTGGTTTACTGCAGAATAGATTCTTTAGGTTTATTATGTTATAGTTTGTACTTGCGTGTTGCCTGAATTCTATTGCTTCTTTATTTGAAAATACAGGTTGTTTATGACAAAGACACATTCAGCAGAGATGACAAAATGGGAGATGCAGAGTTCGATATCTGTCTATTTCTTGAAGCTGTGAAGATGCGACTTGCAGACCTTCCAAGCGGAACCATAATAACAAGAATTCAACCAAGTAGACAAAATTGCCTCGCCGATGAAAGCCAGATTATCTGGTTTGATGGCAAGGTGATTTAAAAAATTATTCTTCAATTGCGAAATGTGGAGTGTGGTGAAGTAGAGCTCCAGTTGCAGTGGATTGATGTTCCTGGTACTAGGGGCTTGTAGAATTTGCAGCTATCTATCTGTTTTATTTGATTGCTTTGAATTTGAGTAGTGTCTGTACATATATATATGTATTGCAGGAGTGTGTCAAGTTAGCCATAGGCGGATTTCTTTCTTTGCTATGCAGTGATGTAATGGGAAATGCTGCTAGTATTTTGCTTATTTTTATCTAGTTCTCAACATGACATTAGTGAAACAAATATTTCTTTTTTAAAAGTAGTAAAATAATTTGTGTTTAAATATAATTTTTTTGGTTGGGACTCTTTTGCCAAGAATTGTTCATGTTTAAGTTTTTCTTTGGGTTAATTCCCTCCTTTTATTTGAAAAAGAAAAGTATTTTCCAAAGATTATTCATTTCTTACTTTCAAAAAAAACACCAAGTGATTAGCTGTGACTTAGCATCGAAATTAGAAAGCAATTAACAAGTAATGTAGCAACGGAAATAGAAAGAGATTAGTAAGGGATTTAGCAATGGATGAGAAAGCGACTAGCTAGTGAATTAGCAATAGAATATAAATCGTTTAGTAAGGGCATTAGCAATGGATTTCGATAGCGACTAGCAGGGGATTTAGCAATGGATTAAATAGAGATTAGGCATACATTGGCAATGAGTTTGGCACCCAAACAAACATTCTTTTAGCAACAAATATGATACAAAATAGCAAGGGAAATTTCCGTGGCTAATTTACCAACAATTTGTTCATCTGTGGCTAATTATTTAGAAAGGAAGATTTTAGAGAGGGATGCGATCCGTGGCTAATCCGTTGCTAAAATAAGATTAGCAATGGATTTTAACAAATCAGCAATGGAACTTGCCGTTGCTAAAGTGCGTTTTTCTTATAGTGAGTCAAATTTGGCTTCTTAGGTGTATGCCAAATGATGAGCCATGATCAAGTCCTAAGTAATCTCATCCAATAACTCTAAATATTCATCAATAATTCATGTCCAAATATTATTTAACTCCACCAATTAATTAAATTAACTCCACAAAAATAATTTCTCAATTATTCATTAATATATTGCACTAGAAAATAATATTCATTAAATGCCTTAATTCTCCAAAAATATTCATGCAATATTTTCTACCCATCTAAATCATGCAAACATGCTCCAAAAATATTAAATAAAATATTACACACACATAGTAATTTTTTCAGATCGAAATAATACTAAGTCTTGGACTGATGGTACTATTCACAGATCGATAAATTGTTATTACTGACACTGAAAAATCAGACTGTTACAGACATATATTACACAACAATTTATGACTGTACCCATTTCTGATGTGGCCAATACTTCTGCTTAGACTTGTACTGCTCTTAGCTACATGCTTATTCTGGAGTTAGTGTTCATTCAAAGTCAATTGAGTTATTGACAGCTAGATTTCTATTAGGACCTGACATGTAGATGCTTTATCCTGCTGTTTAATGAAATGTACTAGATAATTATTAAATGTACAATTTATGGAATGTATGCACTTATTATGAATGAAATGTCTTTTTACTTGAAATGCTTTATATAGATCCTGTTATTCTATTGCATCAAAATAAATTCACAACACTTGTAAATCGACATAAACTTAGCAGAACATGCTTTAAAGTTAATAAAGACACAAAAGGTGAATTTATTAATTGGGTTTCACCTTAAACGTCTCAAGTTATACATAAAATTTCTTTAGCCTATCCAAGTGGATTGATTCGGTAAACTCATTGCCTTCCATATCTGATAGCTTCATTGCACCTATGGAAAGCATCTGCTTGATCAGGAATGGGCTCTCCCAGTTAGGCTTGAACTTTCCCCTCGGGTCATAAGTGTTTGGTGACATCTATTTCAAAATTGAATCCCATACTGTAACACTCGTCGCCCAATCATGGAGAACCAGACGACGGATGCCACATTCGGTGCCGGAGCACCGTCTTATATCACTTACTAATTCTAGATCACATATTAGAAATGGTTAGATTTTCATGAGGCAAGTAATTAAAAATTTAAAAATAAAGTTTAAGGAAATTCCTACAAAAGTTTCGCAAGAGTTTCCCCGTAAAAAAATTAACTTGCCACACAAAGAAAATATACACACTTCCAATACAATTTCTCCAAACCCCAAACTCCAATTCAACACAACATGTCGTGCAACACTTCTAAAAATATAAGATCAAGTCATCTTATTATATTTTTATCCATTCAAAAAATATATATATCATCATACATTCACCATTCATATAATCAAATAATAGTACTTAAAATATCCACCAATCTCATTAATTTACAAATCAATATTTACAACCTTAATCTTTTTACAATAATATTATACATGCCATAATTTACATCCTACTACAAGTTTCTACCCAAAACATATGCTTCTACTCTAATGCTATCTCTTTGGTCTTCACATAGCTCCCACAGTTCACAACCTGCGCGTGATAAAAATTAACGCGCTGAGTGAAAGACTCAGTGGTGCTAAATAATTATGAATTTAAATAACCAAGAAATGTCAAGTAATAAATCACAAATATTTTTGAAAATACTTAAATCAGAATATATATACATATTAAGCATTGAAAACATGCTAATAAAATCCAATACTTCGAAAATCATAAGAAATTCACATCTTAAAAATGTATACCAAACTCATTATAAACGGGAAAAATTATCACAAATACCAATATATCTCCATTTCTTTATAACGAAATAAAAATCTCATTCTTAATTAAGGCTCGTGCCAATACAAAATGAATGTAAGTAGATTCGATCATGGCCTGTAAAAGCACCACGCACCAATCAAACAATCGTGGCCTGTGGAAGCGCCACTATGGCCTATGAAAGCACCACCCACCAATAACACAATCGTGGCCTATGAAAGCGCCACCGTGGCTTGTGCAAGCACTACCACAAATAATAAGCACGTCCGCCTATTTATAAGGGATGATAACCCTAGCATATGATCATAGCTCCACCAAACAGAATGGGCTGATAACCCGAGCATGCTCACATATCACAACAAATCTCATCATACCACATTTCAATCATGTATAGTAGAGCCCAAAAATAAATGCATTCTTCCACAAATAATCTCATTTCCCACTCACCATTTCTTATCCAAAAATTTTTTTTTAAAAATTAACACTTATTATTACAAAATACCTTTACTTACAACTTGTAAAAATCCAACAAAATCAAGTCATGTTTCAAACAAAAACCTTATTTTCATAATACCTCCATTAAAAGTACTAATTATCAACTTAAAATCACTTTTAAAAAACATTAAGTTTCATTTCTCAAAATAATTAATCATAAAACCCTTTTAGTACTTTCTAAACCTTCTCTAAGTCTTATTAAAATGTTTAAACACTAAAATTCAAAAGAGGGGTTTTAACCACCAACAAATTATTTAATAACAAACTCATTTAAGTTGAAATCAAACTTAAAAATTAAGAAAACACAAACGCCCTTCACTTAAGGAGGTTCGGCCATCCTTCCACAACAAAGAGGAAGTGGTCTCTTTCAAAATTAATTGCATAAACCATAAGGAAGATCATTTCAAAGCTCATTCATAATCAAAGAAAATTAAAAACAACAACAAAAATCCAAGCCCTTCCTCTAAGGAAGGTTCGACCACACTTGAGTGAAGAGGGAGGGGAGGTTCCTCTTCTCATTCAACCATTCTTTCATGCTTTTAAATTGTGGAAAATCACAATAAAACAATCAAACAACAATTTCCCAACTCAAAACACACACATTCTCAAAATTCAATCAAAACCTAAAAATTACAACTTAAAGAAATTAGAAGGGAATTAAAAGTATTATTGCACTAACCTTTCAATCAAGCTTTAGAAAGCTTAAAAAGCTTCACTCCTTAGCTTTTCCTTTCCCTTTGCTTGAAGGTTCTCCCACTTCTTCAAAGTAGGAAAAATATGAATCAAAATAAAAAATTAACACACAAGAAAGATGGAGCATGATTTAATGCATTAATTCCATGTCTAATCCTAGAATTCTACCCATTAAATCATAAAACTCAAAATTCACAACGTACCTCTTTAATTATCTTAGCTTTTAATCCCCAATTTCAACTTCAACTACTTAGTTCTTAAGGATTAATCATTATTCTATGATTTAATTAGGTAGTTTAGTGGTAATTTGTGGTATAAAAATGAAAGAAAATGGAGGAAGAAGAGAAGGAGAGAAATAGCGTGGAGATGGAGAAGAGGGAGAAGGTGTTGATGAAGTGGTGGTAATCTTCAAGTAGCAAAGTCAAACTTTGCTTCCTCATTTTATGCCAAATGAGTGGCCAAGATCAAATCCTAAGTAATCTCATCTAATGGCTCTAAATATTCATCAAATAATTTTCTTCCAAATATTATTTAACTCCACAAATTAATTAAATTAATTCCACAAAAATAATCCCTCATTTATTCCTTAATACACTACACTAAAAATAATGTTCATTAGTTGCCACAATTCTCCAAAAATATTCATGAAATATTTTCTACCCACCTAAATCATGAAAACATGCTCCAAAAATATTAAATAAAATATTAGATACATGTAGTAATTTTTTCGGACTGAAATAATACCAAGTCCCAGACCGATGGTACTATTCACAGACCGGTATATCATTATTAACGACACTGAAAAACAGTCTGTTACAGTTCTCCCCCCCTTAAAAGAAAATTCATCCTCAAATTTACCTGATATGAAAAATTGAGGATGCTGCCGCCACATATCCTCTTCTCTCTCCCATGTAGCCTCCTCTGTCTTATGGTTCCTCCATAGGACCTTTACTAGAGGTATTCTCTTATTCCTTAATTCCTTAACCTCTCTAGCAAGTATCCTTATGGGTTCTTCCTCATACGTCAAATCTGGCTCGATAGTGACAGCCTCGGTTGAAATCACTTGTGAAGGATCCGATCTATATCTCCATAGCATGGATACATGAAAGACATTATGTATCCGATCCATGTCTGGTGGAAAAGATAGTCTATAGGCCAACGGTCCCATACGCTCTAAGATCTCGTATGGACCTATGAACCTAGGACTAAGCTTACCCTTCTTACCAAATCTCAGAACCTTCTTCTATGGTGACACCTTCAAAAATACTCTATCACCCATTGCATACTCAATATCTTTCCTCTTAAGATCAACATACGGCTTCTAACGATCTGAAGCAGCTTTCAACCTTTCCCTTATGATCCTAACCTTATCCTCTGCATCACGGATCAAATTTGGACCTACTATCTTACCCTCACTAAGCTCCATCCAACATAGAGGTGTCCTGCACCTCCTACCATACAAAGCCTCAAATGAAGCCATCTGATTACTCGATTGGTAACTATTATTATAGGAAAACTAAACTAGTCGAATATACTTCTCCCAACTACCCTCAAAATCTATCACGCAAGCCCTCAACATATCTTCAAGAACTTGAACACCCATTCTGACTGACCATCTATCTGCGGATGGAAGGCTATGCTAAAATGTAATCTAGTACCCAGAGCCTCATGTAACTTCTTCCAAAACCTCGAAGTAAACCTCATATCTCTATCAGAAATAATGGAGGAAGGAACTCCATGAAGTCTCACAATCTCATCAATGTAGAGCTTCACGTACTGCTCCATCGTATAATTAGTCTTAATAGGAAGAAAATGCACTGACTTAGTCAATCTGTCAACTATGACCCAAATAGCATCTTCCTTCCTAGGTGTTGTAGGTAAACCAATCACGAAATCCATGGTGATCCTATCCCATTTCCACTCCGAAATAGAGATAGGGTGTAGCAAACCCGATGGAACTTGATGCTTTGCCTTAACCTGCTAACAGGTCAAGCATCTCGAGACAAAATCTACATTGTCCCTTTTCATAGCTGCCCACCAATACTGCATCCTCAAATCCTAGTACATCTTATTACTACCTGGATGCATGGAATACGGACTACTATGGGCCTCCTCTAAGATACTTCTCCTCAAATCTGGAATCTTACGCACATAAATTCGATCTCCAAGGTACAAGTAGTCGTCTCTATTTTCAAACCTATTCTTCTTACCCTCTCTAACTAAGCCTTTCCACTTGGCAATAGTCTCTAATCTGCTGAAGTAAGCTAGGTCTCACTATAAGCTCTACTACAAGAGCACCATCACTAGCCACTGATAACTGAACACTCATTGCATGAAGGGCTACTAAGACTTCCTACTCAAAGCATTTGCAACTACATTAGCTCTACTCGGATGGTAATCTATGGTGAAATCATAATTCTTAAGTAGCTCTAACCATCTACGCTGCCTCAAGTTAAGCTCTCTTTGCGTAAGTAGATACTTAAGGCTCTTATGATCCGTATATAAGTGACATCTCTTACCATACAGATAATGCCTCCAAATCTTCAAGGTAAACACAATAGCTGCTAACTCCAAATCATGGGTAGGGTAGTTCTTCTTATGTGGCTTAAGCTGTCGGGAAGCATAAGCAACTACCTTGCCCTCCTGCATAAGCACACAACCCAGACCATTATGCAAAGCATCACTATACACGTCATATGGCCTACCAGGAGCTGGCTGTGTCAACACTGGAGCCTCAGTAAGCATCACCTTTAGCCTCTCAAAACTACTATGGCACCTATCAGTCCACTCAAAATGGACATCCTTACAAAGAAGTTTAGTCAAAGGGGCTGCAATAAGAGAAAACCCCTTGACAAACCTCCTGTAATAACCAGCCAAACCTAAGAAACTACGGATCTCAGTGATATTCTTAGGTGGCTTGTAACGGACTATTTTTCAATGTCTTTTTCAATGTCGTTAATAGTGATTTACTGGTCTGTGAATAGTACCATCGGTCCGGGACATGGTATTATTTCGGCCTGAAAAAATTACTACATGTGTCTAGTATGTTAATTAATATTTTTGGAGCATGTTTGCATGATTTAGATGGGTAGAGAATATTTCACGAATATTTTTGGAGAATTACGGCAACTAGTGAATATTATTTTTATTGTGGTATATTAAGGAATAAATGGTGAATTATTTTTGAAAATTTAATTTAATTAATTTGTGGAGTTAAATAATATTTAGAAATGAATTATTTGAGGAATATTTAGAGCCATTGGATGAGATTACCTAAGACTTG
>CANUEX010046855.1:0-68796 GCA_948099535.1 Jatropha multifida | reverse complement strand
ATTGCAGCATGTCGAAAGCTTCCAATCGCGATATCTCCCATCAGCGACTTCAACTTCACAATCCAAGACCACCACTGAGTTGCTCTCGTCGAGCTCATGCCTTGGTTGTGTTTGATCGTCGCAGACACTGGCCGGAGAACGTGGAAGAGGAGAGAGGAGGCTGCTGTGTGAGAGAGAAAACGGGAGGGAGAGGAAGATGTCGGGGAGAGAGAAAAGAGTTTTTCTTTTTTTTTTTGTTTATTATTATTATTATTTATTTTAATTAAATGGTTTCGGTTCAATTTAAATCGATTTGGTCTAACCGAACGATTTCGCCTAATTCCATTTGATTTAAGGGTTTTTCGACTGAATTAGACTATTTAAATTCGGTTTTCGATTCGGTTCGCGGCATAAAATATTATTTTTCGTCAATTCTCATTGGTGAAAATTTATAATTAAATTTTAAATACAAATTCTTTTAAAAATAAATTAATGGGTTATTTCAATAAATAAAAGAATTTTAAATTAATATATATAAAACGTCTGAAACAATATTTTTTATAAATGTTTTTATATTTTTCTTGGCATTTTGCAGTCTCTTTTAAAATTAAAATAATAATCTGTTTTTCTAAACAATTGAAAATTCAATTAAAATAATATATTATGTTGAAATAATATAATAATATTTATTTTTTAATCAATTAATAAATATTAAAAAAAACTCTAATTTATCCATTATTAAAAATTTATGTTATTTAATAAACTCAAACTATTATCAATTAATCAATAATTAAAAATATTTTAAAATTTTTATATTTTTATATTTTTACTAAATATATTATAGTTTTTCGTTATTTCTCTGTTCTCATATTTATATGTAGCGGAGAAATAAAAATAACTTACATAATTAAGAATTTTTAAAAAGAAAAAAACTTATATAATTAAGAATAAAAAGAACTTATATAATAACGGGAATATATATATATATATAAAGGGGAAATCAGATCCATTGGTTCTTGACTACAAAAATTTATAGGGTTAGCGTTTGAATCGTAACAAATAAAACGTAGGGTTAGTCTTAAAGCTTCACCACAGGCCACACGCCGTTCCTCTGAAGCAAAACCTTTTCTTATTGTATTTTCCTTTTAAATTTATTTGCGGTGGTTGAATAATAAGAGAAAAGAAAAGAAGATTTTCTCTATAACTCGCGAATCTTATCAATCTGGCTACAGAAAGGTATTGCTAAATCGATAACACCCCTCTTTCATGATTCTTGTTATTGGTATTATTTTGTTGTTCTGTTTTGTTTTGTTTATATTTGCCAATCTATTTTGGGTTTGGGTTTTTCATTTTTGCTAAATTTTGATTCTTGAATTTTCTGTTTCAAATCTTTATTGCTATTCGATAATTTCTGTTGTGAAATTGTTGGATAAACGAGTCTCTGCTTCTTGGTATTTGCTGTTTGCTTTTTTTTGGATTAATAATAGATGTGCTCTTGTTGGTTTCTGGAAGAAGAAGTTGAAAATGAGATTGTTATCTTTTAATGTTAGGTTGGTTGGGATTAGATTGCTGTTGTAGATTTTGCAATTCAATAGATTGATATTATACAATTTCAATTTGAGTAGCTGCGTCATTGCCTTTTTGTGGTCAATTTTTTCAATGTACGGTACCCATATCATGCATGTGTGTATATGCTTTGATGGGTTTTGTGAACGAATGATACACATATCAGGCATATGTGAATATATATATAGATACATGCGCACACATTTTATTGTTGTTTTGTTCAAGTTATATGGTGTTCTTTTTTATGATTCTGCTCAAAGTTTGTTGCAAAATGTGAAAATAACTCTTTCTTACTTATCAGGCCAGCATCTTTTATGCATGTTAGCCATTGGGTTTCCTCAATTGGTGAAGATTTTGGTTCACTCTGGCCGCTGCAGCAAATTTTAAGTCTTCTCGCACCTCTAGGTGGGTGTGGGGTGAAAACGAGGGAGTGATATTGCTTTGTGTCTTGAGGAGATCAAGGTTATCTCATGTTTGGAGATTGTGCCGTGTTTCAGAGGGTTTGTCGCTTGATTATGGCTAAGGTTACTTTTTGCTAGATTCCCATAAGCTTGATATTAGTTGACATTCCACATTAGAAAAGTTAGGCTCTCGTTCATGCTTCTGGACATTGATGCATAGAATATAATAGTTGTTTGTTCTTAGTATTTTTTTGTAATAAAAGAGTAAGTTTGGATGTAGCTCATCAGTATTGCCACAATGGTTAGGTTTTCGTGCTTCAATGCTCATATCCATTCCAATAAACCAAAGGTAAGTGATTGAATCAGTGAAAATTGGGTCAATATCATTGTTCTTATGTCCCTTGGCTTTTTATTCAAACTTTTTTTCTCATTTAGAAAATCATTGAACCTTCTGCTGGAGCAATGCATAGTAAATTAAAAGACTGTGTTGCATCAACTGAAGCTCCAAATATAAAATCATCATCTCTGAAGGCACAAGCTGATACTGGGATTAGCAGCAGCAACAAGAATGCCACAGGCTCTGTGTCCATTGAACGAGGCTGGAAATCTCTGGAAATTAAGGGCAAATTGAGAGAGAATGATACTAGAGTCCAAGAAAAGTGCCTTCTTAAGAAGAGTCAGTCTTTAGGAAGTGAATTATGCCGTGGCAGAAGGGTTCTTTGCAAAAATGATACAGAGGATGAAAATGCATGTTCTAGTGATTCCCTTGATCAAACTGAGTTGCTTGGACCAGATGGAACTGAGGATCCAGGAGTAGACACAGTCAGTCAACAGGAGAATGTTCCACGATCAGAATCTGTTCGGGTAGGTTCTGATCTTGTCAACAAAAGCTCTATCGTCTCAATCGAACAGCCACAGCATTCACAGAAGGAAGGGAATGAAAATTCTGAAAGTCTGTTTTTTGGTGATGGCATTGATGAATCTGGCAACCATATGACTCGCACCCCTCAAATGATTGTAAGATCATACTCTTTGCCCAATATTAGTCCTTCCTCATCCACTTCCTGTAGATCTTACAGACGGCCTTATTCAAAATCATCAGAGGACCTACATGTTCTGTGCATGAGGTGGAAAGAGGTTTCATTTAGTCAAGTTGGAAAACAAGTAATACACAAACCTGAAAGAAGGGACAACATTTCTAAACCTGAGAACTTCAACTTTGAAAATTCTCTTGATAATGGTAATGATTCTTACAATTATTCAGCTTTGGCAAAAGACTGGATAATACCAGGTACAGATGAAGTTAACCTGGCGACAAGCCTCCAGGGAGGATCCTCCATTTGTCAGAGAGATGAATCACTAAGCAAGGATTTTAAATTTAAGCGGATTGAGGAGTGGGTCAATGATCTTCAACACTGTAATCCAGTACAAGAAACAAATGAAATAATAGATACGGATCTCCAGCTGAATAGAGATTCCAATGTTATTAATGGTTCTACTGCTACAAAGGTGGATGCTAAGGTCACTCCTGGCATGGAAGCTGCTAAGAAATACATATCTTCTTTAAGTGCCTCTGCTAGTACAGCTCAACTGTCAAATCATGGGCTAGCAGTGATCCCATTTCTTAGTGCATTTGTTAGCCTGAGGATACTTAATCTATCTGGAAATTCCATAGGTTTGCATCGCTATCAGCATTTTTATATGTTTGGAACACAAAATGATCTTGTATATTGTCTATCCTAATTTTTATTCTTGTACTATTCTCAGTGAGAATAAATGCTGGTGCCCTTCCTCGAGGACTTCATGTGTTGAATCTATCAAAAAATAGTATTTCTACTATTGAGGGATTACGGGATCTTACCAGACTTCGTGTGCTGGACTTAAGCTACAATCGGATATTCAGAATTGGGCACGGTATGCCATGTTATGTACTATAACTTGATAATTTTAGCTTTTTTAACTTTTAGTTATTTTTTCTTCTCTGTATGCCAAATCATGAGACCTTGAACATTATTGATCTTTTAACCTTTTTTTTTTCTTCTAATTTTTTCTATTTAAAAGGTTTGGCTTCCTGTTCCTCTCTGAAAGAGTTGTACTTGGCGGGAAATAAAATAAGTGAGGTGGAGGGTCTCCACCGTCTGCTAAAGCTAACTGTACTGGATCTGCGTTTCAACAAAATCTCTACGTCCAAGTGTCTGGGCCAACTTGCAGCTAATTATAATTCATTGCAAGCTATCAGCTTGGAAGGAAATCCAGCACAGAAAAACGTTGGAGATGAACAACTCAAAAAATATCTGCAAGGCCTTCTTCCCCATCTCGTATATTTCAACCGGCAGCCAACTAAAGTCAGCACTTTGAAAGACGCTGCTGATCGATCAGTGAGGCTAGGCATCAATAGCCAAAAGTTTGAACGTGGCCTGAGGTCAGATAACAAAGCTGTACGAAAGGCTAGCCATGGACTAGCCAACACTAAGCCAACATCTTCATCTGTTAATGTTCGTAAAGGTCAAGCTGTGGCCTCTCCTAAGATGCAAAAGGGTAAGGATGCTCGTCTACCACCAATTGGAAGTAAAATAACAATGAACAATCGGCATATTGATGTGGGTGGCAAACTTCCTAGCTTTAGATCAGATTTCTCAATTCGAAGGAGTCGAAGTGAGGGAATGTTAGGAGCTTTATAAGATGTTACCCTTTTGAGAGTCCATATGATACGTTTGGTTGTCATGGTCATAAAGCTGCAGTCTGACTCAAATGGTTCAGATATTGGAATTTTCATCTTGCGCTGAACAAAAGCAGAAATCATCTATGTCATTATTTTAATCTCTTGGTAACTGTGGACATTGGCTGTTCTGATAAGATCTGCATTGCCTTTTTAGAATTCTGTTGGTTTATCAGTTGTTGTGTTGGTTGTAGTTTCGATCTCAACCTCGACTTTGATCACTTCTTGTAGGTGTGCTTGCAGCACGCGAAAAGCGCTTGCTTATGTTTGATGTGTGGTTGATGATTCAATAAATGTTTATATTGCATTTAAGATATTTGCTGTTGCGTTTTTCGTTTGAAAGATGAAACTGTTGTCTTGGACGCTGTTCCATTATACCAGATGCAACTTGACATGCAATTTGCAGGGGAATATGATGAGTTAACAGTTTGAAAGTTTCTAACCAAAGCGGCTTTCTATTTGTGGCCATATTTTCTTGAATTGTGGCATTAAAGAATTCATAATTTTTAACCACAATTTAAGTCGTAGGTTGAGAAAAGATGGCAATCTTGAAGGTGAACTTTTATTATATTTTGACTTCCACTGTCGAAATGGGAAAGTAGATGGAATGAACGAGCGCTCATGTGCTTCATTTCAGGTTCTTATGGTATTATAAGCATGCCTATTTTGTCAGTTAGCCTTGACCACCAATTCCTAACCTCAATCGCTCTACCAAATAAATTCTACATTTGACAAGTTTGCAGGAGTCATGGAAGAATTTCAGTCCAAATTTCTCAAGAGTTCAGATTCTTTTCTAAATTGTTTGGCTGGAATATTTGATTTTAAAATATTCTATTTAAAACAAATCATACTTTCAGAAATTAAGTCGAAATATAATTTATACTATGAAATATTTGCTTTTTTTACTATTATTATATTTGCAACAAGAGAAAAATAAATAATGAAAACTGAATTGGATTAACTTTATGATAATGGCTTTTGTTGGGCGGCAGTTAGTCAAAATATTAAATATTATTTTTTTTAGTGTCTGATAATATAGCGTTTAATAATTAAGGTAGTTTTTATAAAAGCAAAATTCACACAATGTTTAGTCTGCGTAAGTATTTAAATTTTAAATTTTATGAAAATTTAGTCAAATAGCTATTAATTATTAAACGTTAACAGACCCAAGAAAATGAATCATTGCAAAAAGAAGGGTCGGTCAAACTGAATTTGTCTGTTTCAGTTTGATCTTTGAACTATTAGGTCTAGTTTTAACCTATATAAAAATGGAAGGAAATTTGCCTTATTTCTGTTTTTAAGAAACCTCAAAAGAGTAAGGAAAATCGAAAAATTGAATTGAATCGAATTGGTCTGACTCTGTTTAGTATAGCATTATAGTGATTTAATTTTATTTAAAAAATCAGTTTATTTGATTTGAGTTCAACAGAACAAATGCCCAGTTATAGCAAAAGCAAGTGGGCATTCGTTCCTACTCCCAGTGAGCATAGCTCCCATTACTCAGTGAGAAAAAGCGCAAATGTTGAAGAGGACAATACTACCCTACCTCAGAACAAATTTAGGAATATAATAAGTAAAACAAATTTATTAAATCTCTAGCGCAGAGCGTGTATAAAAGTGAGACATGAAACAATAAATGATGTGTAAACAATATCTAGAGTAAAACAGAGAAAGCAATTGCCAAGTCCAACAAGATAATATAAATGGTACAATAATGCTAATACCATTCTCACAGCCACTAATCATTATGCAGGAACACTTGGAAAATACATTTGACAAGGAATTAGAGGGAAAAAAAAGATGTGGAAACCAACACAACAACCATCCTCCGTATGTACAACGCAAAAATCCCACTATGCAACAAGAAATTCTACTTCAAACTCTTCTTCAAGTTCTTTGCACATCACAGCTTAAACCTGCCTTGATTGTTAGCTGCAAAAAGTAACGACATATTTAAAATACTTCAGCCAGAAAATACTTCTATAAGAAAGAAAGAAGCATCTTCATTTTTTAAAATGATCCAGCACTACTCGAGAGGCACAAAGAATCTTCATGTTCTGTTCACCACATCATGTATCATTTCTATGGCAATGATGAAAACCAAAGAAATATGGAAATCATGAGTAAAGATTAGTACCTCACTAAACCCAAAAGAAAAAAATAAAGAAAAAGAAAAGCATGAAAACCCATTCCATTTTATTCTCTTGGACAAAAACAGGGGGAAATCCAGAAGACCAAGTTCTAAAACTTTGCATAAAACACCATAATTTAAAAGCATCACCTGAACTTGGGGATCTTGTCATCGGTCTGAGCACTCATTAAGCATCTTCTACCAAGCAAGAGAGAAAGAGAGTTAGCAAAGGATTAATTAAATTCAACTGAGATTAGTCATAAATATAGTAGGAGAACAAACATGAGAAGAATATAAATAATACTAGAGAACAAAAAATTGCCCTATTTTAACATATATAACTGATACAGCATTACTAGACACTTCAGCATCCAACTCTCTGTTACTTCGCAATGGAGACCACTTGTTTTAATTGACTTTTTGGACATTTGATCCAAACCAAGTTCTAGTTAATCATTTCTTGATGTATTTTGACCCCTAATTTTTACATGGTACCCTTTTTCCATTTATACCAACTAAAGTCGCAAAATTAAGCTCAATAAAGACAAATTGGTTATGTTTATTACTATGCTCAGGACAAGATGAAGACAAGTTTGAGTCCACCACATGAAAAGTCACAAATCATATCCAACATCTACAGCAAATGTCAAAAATTCAACTTTGCTAGATGTAAATGACACAGTTTAAGATGGTAATGATTAAAATGCATCATATACTACTCAAGAGATTCTAAAGGTACAGATTTAAGCAATCCAAATTGACAATTGTATTTTTTCAAGTCAGCAAAAAAAAAATATATCATATTTGCAGCCTTTGAAATTTGAGCTGTGGCCGAAAGCTGAATGTCAAAAACAAAAATATGATGCTACAAAAATAAATAAATAAATAACAACTGGAAGTTATCTATTGCGCCATACTTCCACACTGATCAGTAAGAAATATTTTCTGGAATAATCCAGAGACATGTATCAATTTGGAATCCATAAACATAAAAAAAACCTATTTCTTTTATGATGAACCGCTAACAGATAATGAATATTGTAGTGAGATGTTTAATCAAAGGAGGGAAACTTATAATCTGAAACCATAGAACAGAATCCTCCACTATACCAAGTCAAATAGTACCAAATCAAGTAAAACAGGGGAGTTCCTTTTTTTTTTTTGTTGTTGTTGCTTTTTCTCTTCTTTCTCTACCTTATTCTTATTTCTTTCCCCCTTTATTTTGCAGCCAAAAGAACAACATAAAACAAAGAAGAAAGGAAATTTCATTCTCAATGGCGAGGAAATTAATGGCAACTCATGCATAATTTGTAATAAACCCGATCAACCAATTAAATTTGAAAAACCACAAATACCAACAACACCACCCATAACATTAACACAAAATATTAATTTTAAAATCCAGCAAGCTGAACCATGAAAATGAAACCACCCTGCTAGAGTGTAATTAACCATCTAACTAAGGATTAAAAAACATAAACGTAATAAACATAAGAAAGAAGTACGCAATAGATCATAAAACAAATAAACGCATTAAATTCAAAAAAAAAAGATAAAGATAAAAACAAACCATTTTGCCCATCATAAGCATCATGGTATTCCTGGTCCTCCTCAGGTACAGGGTGAAGCTCCGCCTCCTTTCCAACGATTCCTTTCTTGACTCTTCCTTCTTTTCCATTGTTTCCGTCGCTTCCGCCGTCATCGGGATATCTCACAACTACCACTGGGCAAATGCAATGATGCACACAATAATCGCTAACGCTCCCTAGCCTTCCCTTAGAATTCCTTCGTGCAGCCCCAAAACCCCTGCTCCCCATTATCACAGCGCTCAAACCCAACCTCTCCACCTCCAAACAAAGCCTCTCTTTCATATCATGGTCCTTCACTATATGGATTTTGAATGGAATCTCCGCCTCAACCAACGGTTGTGCCAAGGAATTAGTTTTAACGGTAGTGAAATTGTCGAAATCGTCCTCTAGCTTCTGTTCATCACTTTCGTCGAGAGAGGCACTGTCGTTGTTATCGTTGATCTGGAGCTTGAATGATCCCCAATCAGCGCCATATAGGACGGAAGTGGGACGGACATGGAGGAGGATGACTGCATCACCGGGACGGAGGTAGTTATTAACGGCCCACTTGACAGCATGAGCGCTCTCGTCGCTGAGATCGACCGCGATGGCGACGCGGCGTTGGGCTCCGGCGGTCGGGGTGGTAATAGAGATGGGGAGGCGAGGGGGCGAGGAGGGATGGGTACGGAGTGATGGGAGTTGTGGGAGGGAAAGGTCCGGTTCGTTTCGGTGGTTCATGGCGGTTGGGAAGGAGGAAAGGTGGAGAGGGGTTTATGTAATGTCAGATAGCTTCGGAGAATGTTGACTTTGGAGGGAATGCTTAAATAAAAAATGGACTGGGAAAGGTAGAGGAGGAAGACAGGAGGACCTTGCGGCTTGCTATCAATATCGATTAGGCATGACCGCGGTCGCAAATCGGTGGATTTCGAACTGATTTTAAAATCGATGGTTTTGATTTTAAAAAGAATGTAATTGAAATTGAATTATTTTTAAATGATTTTAAAATCATTAATTTCAGTTCGGTTTCAATTTAAAATCGAAATTAGATAATTTTTTTTAATTTTTTAAGTTTTTTAGGTAAATAAAAAAATTAATAATAAATAATAGTATTAAATTAAAAAAAAAGACAAAGAGTAAATTAATAGTTTTAAAATTTATTAAAAAATTTATAAATACATAAAAAATAAATTTAAAATTTTTTACTAGTATTTAATTTTTATAAATTTAAATTAAGAGACATATCAAAAAATGAACTTATACTTAATTTATAATTTTTTTTAAATTATATTGACTATATGTCCTCTTAATTAGAATATGAAAGAATCGCAGTCCATATAATTCATTTACATTTATTTAAGAAAAAAAATCAAATAACTCATTACATTAATCACTGTTATCACCAGATGTTTTCGTTGATGATGCATCTATATCTATATCGTATAAGTCTTCCTTTTCCATTTCATTTTGAATATCTTGTTGTCTGCGTTTTGCTTTTGTTCAATCATTAAGACAAATTTGAGCCTCAATTGAATTAAAATTCATTCTTCATCTTATTTCATCTAAAATATTTTCACCAACGCTAAAAGCTTGTTCAATCGCAATTGTTAATATAGGAGTTGCTAGAATTTGCTTTGCAATTAGTGAAAGGATAGAAAAGTTTGTTGCATGTGTTTTTCACCACTCGAGAATAGGGAAATGTAGATCTGTAGAACTATTTTCAGCAAACTCAAATGTAGCGGTTAGATAAATATCTATTTCAGAAGTAAATCCACCTCTTAGTTTCTTTGCCCTTTGCAGCAATAAATATTAGCCTTTGGAAATTTTAGTGCTTTCATTAACTTTACTGTTAAAATTAGATTGTTGAAAAGTATGAGATGGTGGATCAATATGTGTATCATAGAGCCTTTCAAATTCTTCATATAATTCTCTTATTATTTTTTTCACATCAAAGCATATCTTTGAAACATTAACTTGAAGAGATAAACATTTATAGTATTCATCCAAATAATCATTTAAACCATCTAATCTACATCTAGGATTAAAAACACATCCAATAAGGTAAATATGTGGAATAGTCTCATAATAGTTGAGCCATTTAGTTTTTATAGCTTTAATTGACACATATAAGTTTATATCATTCTCATGCTCTTGAATAGTACCAACAATATCAAGATATTTAGTTAAAAATAAATGACAAGTAGGATAATAAATACTAGAAAAAGTATAAATAGCATCATTAAAAATTTTTAAAACCTCTAAAATCTTTTTACATATAACCCAATGTTGGGGATATAAAGTAACACTTAGAACATTATTTGAAATAAAAGTGTTATATATTATTTGAAATAAAAGTGCATAACAAGTCTTTATAAAAAAAAGATTCATGAAGTAGCTCATAGGTAGAATTTCAATAAGTAGGTACATCTTTTGAAAATTTTTTAGGTCTCTTATTATTTGCGTTATAAAATTTAAACCATTCTTTCATTACTTGTGGATGTGTCCACAAATAAGTAAGTGTTTTTTTAATAAGACTTAAAAAAATTTTCAAGAGATTTTAAAGCATCTTGAACACATAAATTTAGAACATGACAAGCACACCTTTGATGAAAAAAATTCACCTAAAGCAGGTTGACAAACTTTTTGCTAGTCATTAATAGAGTAGTATTTGCACTAGTATTATCAAAAGAAATAGAAAAAAATTTAAAAACTAAATTATATTCCTCCAAAATACTATTTATCATTCTATAAATATCATCAGCAGCATGTCTTTCATCAAAAACTCTAAATGCAATGATCGTTTTCTGTATATTTCATGCATCATTAATCCAATGACATGTAATACCCATATAAGAATGTGTTTGCCAATAATCACTCTATATATCACTAAAAATAGCAACATATCCAACTATATTTGAAAATAAAATTTTAATTTTTTTTTCTTTTTCATAAAGATTATGAATGGTTCGTGTAAGAGTAGTCATAGGAATTTGTTTAGCATTAGGATTAAGAGCATTCTGACAAACTTCAAAAAAATTTGATTTTTGAGCAAAACTAAAAGAAAGATGTCTAGTGGAAATAAACCTAGCTAATTTATCCCTAAATTTTTTTATCAGAATAATGAAATATTGCATTAGAGTTAGAAGTTGCATACCTGGAAATTTGTGTTTGAGTTTTATCCAAACCCGCTTCACTAGGATGTTTTATTTTAAATGCTTAGTAAATGTCCCATATCCTCCTTCTTTTTTGAATGTGAATTTTTGTTGGCAATAGTTGCAAGTTACATTCATATTGCCATTCATAAGTTTTGTCTTGCTAAAATGCACCTTGAAAATATTGGATTTGAGCTTTGGCGCCTCCATCATTTGTTCATGTTGAATTTGTTGTTGTTGAATACTCTCTTGAGTTTCAATATTTAGATTTGCATCAAAATGCTAATTTTGTAGAGTCATGTTTGGTCTTGAGCTTCCACATCCACTTGTCATTGTTTAGAAATTTTAGGAGAAAAAAAATGATAGGAGAAATTTAGTGGAATTTAGAGAAAAAGAATTGATGTTGTGAAAAAAAAAAAGAAGATTATTCAGGTATTTATGCTTAACATATAAATTTTTATTCACAAAAATGCCCTTCAAATTTTTCATTTTTTTACCGTTATAAAGGATAAAAATGTCTTTTAATTTTATTTAACAATTAATAAAAAAATATAATAATATGAATTTTTTATTCCAATAAATACCCTTCAAGTAGTCATTTTTTCTGTTATAAAAGGGAAAAACGTCTTTCTATCTAAATTAAGAGTTAAAAAAATTACAATATAAATTTTTTTATCCAAAAAATACCCTTAGAATTGCCATTTTTTGACCATTGTAAGGGAGAAAAATATCTTTTTAATTTATTTGAGAGTAAAAAATAAGTCTTAAATAAATATTATCTAATTTATATGTAAAACATATATTTTAAAGGGTAAAAAATTTAAATTAAAAATATTTAAATGAGGAGTAATTTTTTTCTCTTTTTCAACTTATAATTTATAAGTTATATTTATACTAATAAATTTTAAGATGATAGTAAAGTTACTGCATTTGATGATGAAAAATAAAATTAGTTTCACAATTAAAAACTATGTGTAAAGTGTAATATATATATATATATTAATGGTTTCAAACCGGAATCGTCGGTTTCAAACTGAAACTACTGATTTCAAACCTTAAATATAAAAAACCGCAATTGAACTTTAAACCGTCGGTTTCGATTACGGCTTGGAACCTTGAATCGTTGACCACGGTTCGATGCTGATTTTGACTAGTTTGATTTCGATTCTATTTCAATTTGAAACCAAACCGTGGTCATGGCTAATATCGAGAAAATTTTCTTTTTTTTTATTATCTAATTTCAAATCTATCTATTGATTATTTAGAAAATATTAAAGATTTAAAAAAAATAGAAAATATTTATTTCGTCCTTTAAAATTTTACAAAATTATTCACCTCATTTTTTTTATAATAATTGTTTAATCATCTGAAATTTGGTTACATTTCGTTAAACTCTCCTTATATCTAAATTGAGAGGTTTTTTTCCATTAAAGAAGCTAAGAGGTCGAAAATACCCTAGACTAAACGATAAAATTCTTCTCCCATTGTGTGGTTAGTCCAACTTTCCATGCTTTGCGTTGCTGGAGTGGTCATCTTATATGGCTAATGAGAAAGGAAAATAGGGGACGACAATGGAGGTCTGCCTAGTGGTTGGTGGCGGTCCAAGAAGGAAACCATCCATGTCATTAAAACCTTATATGTGCTTTAAACACCACATCTCTATATAACATACGCGTAAACCGATAACTAACTCACTCCTTTCCTTCCATTCCATTTTTTTTTTCTGCAAAGAACACAAACACACCAACAAGTTCCAACCCAGATATGATCGATGGTTCTAAGTTCGTCTCGAATTAGCTTCTCGAGAATAATCAACGGTTTTGTGCAGGTTATGGACCAGTTGGTCGGTGAAGCAAGTTCTAAAGTGCCTCCCATCGTTGAAGTCAATTTGGGTAACTGGAGCTACCCTATTTACATTAGATTCGGACTTATTGATCAACCTGAATTGCTCCAAAGGGCATTGTGAATTGTGTGCTTTACTAATTGTTGTGGGTTCTTTTTGAAGTGAAAAATAAGTAGTATAAAAATTTCAATTTGGTAATTAATGGTTATTTCTCATTAGGCATGTGCATGGCAAGACTTGTGAGAAATAACACAATAGCACCGATATACCTGGAAAGAGACGTTAATGCAGATTTAATTTCACCCATCATACCTGAATTATAATCCTTGTTACATTGACGTACTGAAATTTTAATTTGTTATGTAAAATTATCAAAACTTTAATTTATGTTACAATAAAATACATTCGCCAAAAAAATCGTTTGATATTGAACGGAAAGCTAATGTAGAGCATTGAAAACATAAAAATCAGTTATATCAACTTGTCAATTCAAACTAACTTTCTCTCTTTTCTACGTGAAGCTCCCCTAACTTTCTCTCTTTCCCATATAAAGGTCATTTCTCTCTCTTGCCGTGAAGTCTTTAAACCTACCTTTCTAATTAAATGCCCCAAACATAATCCTATGTATCATAAACCATCCTAATTATTATTTAATTTTTCTTTTTTGAAAACTAATCACCATTTATTTAAATTTAAAATTAGTGTACATTCATCTTTATGAAGATACATATTATAATTAAGCTTGCCTTATCATTTTATAGTTATTTTTTATTATTTACCGTATCATTTATATTATTATTTATAATCATACATATTATTATTTATATTATAATTTATTATTAATTATAATAAATAGTAATTATTAATATATTAATAATTATTATAATTATTATATTATAAATAACAAATATAGATAATACATAATGAATTATTATATTATGGATCATAATAAAAGATAATAGATAATTACAAAAAGGAAACTTTTTTTTTCTCAAACTGCTTAACACCTCCACTCACATTTTCTACAATTTTATGGCTTTTACTAGAAATTTCTGCAAAGACAAACCAAATAGAAAGAAAATTCACCTTTGGTTTTCTTCATTTTCTCAAGAAACCAATAAAAAATTCCTTATTTAGTTGAGCTTTTTTAAAAAAATAAAAAATAAAAAAAATGTTTTTCGCCCTTTTAGTGAGTTTAATCAATTCCTCTTATTCAAGATGGCTTGATACCCAACTACTACTAAATTTGAGGACTCCAAACTTCAATTAATAAAGAAGCTAATAAAAATTATAGTTGAAAGGAGAGAGAAGTCTCGAAAAACCAAGGCCTACCCTAAAAACAACCAACTTCCTAAATCCTATTCATGCATCCATTAAATCTTTCAAAAAATAATTGTTCCCAAAAAAAGAAAAATCCTTCACTCTTTGCCTCTCCTGTTTGCTTAAGAATATTCCAGTAAATGTGATTTTCAATGGGTGAAAGACCCAACAACAAATTGAAAACCATGAGTTTATCATATGGAAGATAAGTATTCTCCACAAACAAAGAGGAAAAGAAGAAGAAGAAGAAGAAGAAGAGAGAGAGAGAGAGAGCATCTATCCATCTAACAAAATAGAGTGAATTAATGAGAGAAAAAAAACAAGAAGATGAGTCACCAATATTGAAGATCATAGGACAAGAGCGAGAAATAACCTTCAAGTTGGGAAAAAGAGTTGTGAACTCTGACATGATTGTTTTTTATGTTTTCAATGTTTCATGTGAGTTTTCCGTTCAATTTCAAATGATTATTCTGACGGATGTATTTTACTGTAACATAAATTAAAGTTTTGATATTTTTGCACAACAAATTAAAATTTTGATTTGTCAATATAATAGGAGTTCTAATTCAGGTATAACCGGTGAAATTAAGCCGGTTAATGCATTAACAAAAGGGAATCCAAATGTTTCAGTTGAGATTGTAATTTTTCATGATGGAGGGAACTATAATAATATGATAGGTCTCATAAAAAAAACCCAATTAAAACCAAACTTTTTAATTTTCATAGAAAGTTGTAGAATTGATGCAAATATGGAAAAATGTTCAATTTCAACCCCGAACTTGGATCATATGTACAAAAAGCCCACTTTTAACTTTTAGGTCATAAATCTCCATAATAATTTCTTTTAAGTGGCTCAATTAATACAATTTCTAAATAAATCAACACATAGAAACACATTTACGCGTTATTATATATCCCCTTCTCTTATATATATTCTATGACACATTTCTTTTTTTTATTGTTATAATAATTATTTAGATGAATATCAAATAAATATTTATCATGCCATTATTGAAAAATAGACAAATTTTCAATAATTAAATCAATTTTTATTTTTTTTCCAACAAAACTTTCCATTTTTCTTTTATATAATTAACAAATATATATGGTAACGAAAAAAATTAATAAAGCTCAAATTATTCAAGAAATGAATTCAATCAAAAAGGCCAAAATCAAGGAGAAAAAGATGAGAAAATTTTTTCTCTTCTTTTTTAACAGAAGTTTAATATAAAATTGTAATATATTTTCAATATAAAAGAAATTGTAAAGGAGAAGAAGAGCAGAGAAGGTTTTAGAATACTAAAATTATAAAGAAATTAATTTATAAAAAAAATAAAGAACCAAGAAAAGAAAATTAGGAGTAGAATTTATACATAGTCAGCGTAAAAACTGACAAAGAAATATTAAGACAATTAAACTCCTGAAAGAAAGAAAAAAGAAAAACTTAAAAAATAATCATTTCTATCGGTCTTCTACTAAGAGAGGATCAGATATAGACCAAATTATGTTTCCTTTTTCATCTTCTCTTTCTTATGATCATTCTCTCTTGGCTTCAACGTATCTCTCCTCCTAAAATAACGATCTACTGCACTGCAATTAATAGAGAGAGAAAAAATTTTAGAAGATAGATGACGAAGCCAAGCACATAAACTTTACTGAGATCAGGATTTCGTTCTCCATTATGCTTTAAAAATGTTCTTTCCAACCAACCGTTAATATTTATTTGAAAAATATTTAATTTTCTCTTTCTTATGTTGACCGTGTGTACTCCACGTTATTTTTCCACTGTGTAAATTGAGCCTGTTCAAATAAGCCACTCAATCAAAGATTGGATAGATGGCGTTAAGAGGTTGTAACATGCAAGCTAATGGACCATTATAGTTTCCTGTTGTCAAATGTTATTGATGGATGAGAATTGAGGAGGACAGCGTGGGATTGGGGATTGAGAGACAAAATATCATACGAAATGAAAATTAATAAAAAAATATTTTTCAAAATGGATGGTTTCAAAAAATATTAAATAGTTTATCATTTGACCGGTTGGAAAAAATCATCGGTTTCAGCCCACTCCGGCTGATTCTTGGAACTACCAGTTCATAATTTCTCAAAAGTTGAAATTTGAACCAGATCGCTAACTTTTGATTTTGATTTTAATTCAAACCTATTTCGATTCTAGTTTTAATTTGGACCGATTTCGGTTCCCACCAATTTTGAACAGTTTCGCTTAAAACCATGAAATGGCCACCTCGATTAGTTCATATATACCATCTTTTAGTAGGAATAATCGTGTGTATTGAATAGTCCATATCCGCTCTAGTTGGATTTGGAACAGATTGGTTGTCGGATCGAATTGGACCGGTTCGGTTTGATACACATTGGATTAGTCAAATGGTTTCATTTTATTAAGAAAATAAGCATTTTATAATAATCAATTCACAAACTAAAAACCCAAATTATAGAAATTAAAAACTGAAGCAGAAATCAAAAACCAAATAATTGAACCAAAAACCAAACAGAATTCGATTTGGTTCAGTTTTTGATTTCTGATTGTTTGTCCCTAATGATAAATATAGAAAATTGACTTTCTAACAAACTGAAATTCAATTAGTAAATTAACCATTATTCCAATCCAAGCGCTTAAAAGAAAAAGTTAAGAAATGAGTTGTTAAAATTTGAACCCTCAAATCACTTCCAATCATAGGCTACCCTTCAAGTTCTGGCATTGACAGAAAATAAAGAAAGATACAAAACCTTTCTTTCATAACAGAAAGATATGTACGGAAAGTTGACAATTGTACTAATCAGGAATGGACAGATATACACTTCTTTTCTTAGTAAAACTATGATTGGAGTGTACGATAGCAAAAACCATAAGGAGACGGAGACCGCATTGGCCTAGGCATCTCTGTATTCTCTCCAATTCTTTTTTAGATTGATTTTTCCATTTCAAATGTATTTTTATTTGATATTTTAAACCTTCACAATAAAAAATATCCTTTTTTAAAAAAAATATAATCAAACATAAAATTTAATAAATCTTTCAACTAATATTATCGGTATTTAATAGATTTGATTGATCTTTTAACAAATTAAAAGAATTTAATAAACACTTTTGAATAACAAAATTAAAATTGAAAAAATATAATATGAAATTTTTTCTGCTTGAAAATAATTTTGACAAAAAATATAAATTTTCATAATAATAACTAATCGTTAATTGATTTGGACATCAAAATAATAATTTCTCTAAATATTTTATGTCTGAATTATGTTTCTAAAAACTTGCAACATATAACGAATACAAATAAATTTCCTACGGTATGCATCAATAGTATTAATGGAGAAACAAGACACATTGTCAGACTTGATTAATTGAATTTTCGCACTTGTAAATGAAGATTTAAAGTCTCTAGTTAAATAAAATCAAATATTATACTTTTATTTAGTGATAAACCCGTTAAAGAATGGACTAGTTTGAGTAATTTGAATTATCCTATTTTAATTGATTAGAGTAATTCGAGTTTCATTTTATAAGTTATTTAAATCAGGATTGAAAAATAAAATTAAATGTGGGCAAAAAGTAATATGATGGTTTGGAAAGTGATACAAGTTACAGATATTTCCAGCTACGTGATGAATACTTTTACAACTACTTCATCCATAAATCCCATGCATACAACAAATGCCCCCAACTATAACTCATGCTCAAAGAGAGTTAAGTTTTGTATTATATTTATTCATATGCTAATTTTGTTTCTGTCAAGACTGAATTAATGATAATATAATAGTTTGACTATTATATTTAGTAGTAATTAAATATATTAAATTATTAAAAATTATAATAGCTTGCATTAGAGTATCTTTTTAAAGTAATTAAAAAAATTATTAAGTAACCTCAATGTTTATATGGTGTTCATGTCTCGTGCAAAAACTGAATAATGAAAAATATTGAATTCGAGTCATTTTCACTGTAATAGTTATTATCAATTTAATAAATATTATTTAAAATGGATGACTATATTTTATTATGTAGTGTACAATGTAATTTTGATTTTGATTCATTGAGGCTTCTATGAATAATAAAAGAAAAGCTTAGTTGAGTTATCAAAAGAAAAGTGTAAAATTGGAAAAAAAATTAATCAATGCTTGTGTGATAATTTTTTTGTTGGGGTTTTCTGATCTGGGCTTAGAAGTCTAAACGGCCCATATCAACATATAAATGGATTTGTTGAACCCCCTAATGGACTCTCAATGGGCTTTCTATTTTGGGTCATTTGTTGGGCTTTCTTGTAATTACGTTGGCATTTGTTTTCCAACAGGAAGCAAAGTTGCTGGCTACTCCTCGATCCTCAATTCCTCTGCCCATCGCTCCGAGGCTTAGGTGAAGCATATCCACGAACTAGAAGAAAGCTTTCCGTTGACAAATGTTGGTGTGTAGTACATTTTAGTAATAGTTGTTGTTAAGATGTAAAATCATCATTAGAGGTACAATTTCTTTTTTGTAATATATATATATAGGTTAATATATTTTTCCAATTTTAATTATTTTATTTTTTTTAAAACTTAATAATTCATTAATAATGAATATAAGTTGAGTACATCATAATATTCATATAGGAATAGAAAACATAAATGTAGAAAATTGAAATCTTCTAATTGACAATATTCTTGATCTTAACAGAAGAGGTTAATCTTCTGTATAAAAACAGGTCTATTTTTAAATAGGACGATAATAGAAACCTTCAACAAGATTGTCCTGAAAATTATTTTTTCGAAAACTTGTCACAATATATCCCCGTAAAAAAATGTAATACAACTAGGGGCAGCGCCAAGTGATAGAGTGGCGTCAATTGTCCCACTAAATTTTTTTTTTTCATATATTGTATAATAATAATAGGTTTTGACCCACACCACGAATTAATCAATAGTAATTATTTTGAGGCCCACAATAAAAAGAAGAAAGAAAGAAGAGTATAAAAAAAGTAAATCTAAGATGTTATGAAATTATATAATGGATGTCCATTAAGTTTATTAAAAATATTATTTATTTATCTAAAAATTATATTTTTTGGAATAAAGAGTTATGTCATTTGTGATGGAGGGTTATATCTTTTAATGTAAGATTATATCTTTTAAAGATGACTTTTTGTATCTTATAAATAGTCCTTAATCCTATGGATTGGGGAACCAAGATTATAATACAATATCAATTTCTCTCTACTTTCTCTTTTCTATTTATTACATTTCTATATATATATTTTCTATCTCTTATATTTCATAATACATTATCAGCATGAAGATTTAGTCGAATTATATGAATTCATTTTACTACATCCTCGATTTTGTGGAATTGCTTTCTTTTTAAAGTTGGGTTAAAAAGAGGATAACTTATGATTTGCGACAATCAAAGTTAAAAGTTACATATCTAAGCTGATTCACATTTCAAAGATAATTCTATATATAATTCTAATGTCTATATATTTTAAATCTGAATTATACATATAAATTCAAGTTTGAACTTTATATTTGATTGATTATTATATATAATATAATTTTATAATCTAATTAGTATGATATTGTTGTTTTATCATGTCAAATCCTACAAAATTGGATTTGTGACTTTTAATTTATTAATTATGAATTATTTATCTTTATATGTAGATATTATGTGTCCTGAAGACACAGTAAAGAAGAAAATCAAGAAATTAGTCGAAATTACACTAAAGCAATAATTTTCTTGCAGTAGATAATTAATAATTAAATATTAATTTTTTATTTATAAAATATGAATAATATTTTGTATTTTTGAATATGCTCTTGCAGTAGCGTCATTAAAAAAAATTATAACATATCGATTGTGAATTTTAAATTAGTTTTACTCTTTTTGTTATTTACATAATAAGATTTGTTTTCATTTCCTGAAGTGAATGAAATAATATATCACAATTCTGGGCATAAATAAAAAATAATGACATATTTATCATTATGATATAAAAGATGTAATGACACAAAATCCACTCAATTGGATTTATTTCGTTGCCTAAAGTGAATGGAATAACATATGATATTAAGTGTGAGTGTGAATAATGACAATAATACGATCATTATTGAATTACTGATCTTTGTAATTGTAGAAATAATGAGTAATCAAAATACATCTTACCACTAGAAGTGACAAAAGATAATATGACATGTTAATTATGTATTTATTGTATACCAGAATATATGAAAACAAAATTTGACTTTTATATTAAAAGCTATTGAAGAGCAAATATTATTATTTAGAGAAATGACTTTCATCCACTATATATTATTTTCTCTTTTATCTTGTAGAAATTTATTTTGAAGATATTCGCTGAAATGAATATTATATAGAGATAATAATTATATGAATATAGTTATAAACTAGAAGTTTACACATTCAAATATTTTTATATTTGACAATGATCGGTTGGGTTATCTCGGATCAATATTGATGCAAAAAAAAAAATTAAATTCTTATATGAATATTTATTAAAGAACTGAAAGTTTATTCAAATCTAATGATTTTTAATGGTTGTATTCTCAAAGCAGCTTTTACGAGAATAAGCTCTCTATTTATAAATTGGAATAGTGCTATTATATAGAGTAGAAATTATTTGCATCAAGATCACCAAATTTGTTGATTATTATGGATCCCGATATTAGAGAGAGAGAAAATAAATAGCTAAAAATGCTAATTACTGAACGTCATTATTATTATTATTATTATGAAATTTTGATCCTCTCATAAGGTTGTGTGAACTAGAAGTTCTAAAGATAGTTAATTAATCACTAAACTCCTATTAGAATTAAAGTTCTTGAATGATAAACAGTCCATGTTAATAAATCTATTGCATGTCTGAAACGTGATAGATTGATCTGTTCCAAGGACAAGAATCATTGAAAAATGAAAAGGAGCAAATATGTTATATATGCAAATTATAGAAAGAAAGACTCTAGAAGAGTATTATCCAGAAGAGACCTTAGACATGACTGATAAATTTTCAGAAGAAATTTAGGGACCTGAAATCAATGAATTTGATGAAAATAATGAGATCTCGATAAGTTATGTCATGTTAAGGAAAGATAGAATCGATATAAATAAATATCAAATGTATTTTTACATATGCTATAACACTTAATATTGTGAAGAATTATGAGGATCTTGAATATAATCTTATTAGGGGCATATAGACATAAAACGATTATCTATTTTATATGGATATAAAAATCCCTAAAGGATTTAAGTTGCTTGAAGCATAAAATTCAAATTCTCAAGAAATTATATAGAGCTCTATATGGATTACTTGATAATGATAATCCTTGAAGGATTAAAACATGCTTGAAGGATTAAAACATGCTTGAAGCATGAAAATTGAAACCCTTGAAATGTATTTAAGTAAATTATAAAGATTTCTATATGGATTAAGGAAATCTGATGATATAATCACCTTAAAGATATGGCTGAACAAATATCATATGATCTATGGTGAAAAACAAATATATGATATATTCATCGTGTTTCTATTCTTCTTTGATGAAATATACGAAAGTCCTTGAAGAATTTAAAATGCTTGAAGCATATAAAAGATATTTGTATATATTAAAGTAATCTACTCAGTAGGTATATATGATAAAATAAGATTATATAAATGATCTAATTTGTCTATGTATTTTTATAAAAAGGTCTACATCTGAATTGAATGTTATTGTTGTGTATGTTGATAATATAAATCTCATTGGACTCTAGTAGAGCTTCAAAATGCAGTGAAGTATTCAAAGAAGAAATTTAAAACGAAAGAATTTGAATATGTAAAATTTTGTCTCGCCCTGAAGAGCAAACATTTTATGAATGAAATTTCTGTCCATTGATCAGTACATATAATCCAAGGGATTGAAATGATTTTATATAGATAGAACTCATCCATTACTGAAACTGATAACTGTGAGGTCATTTAACGAGATAAAGAACTCGTTAGTCCTGAAGTACTATATTTTTTTGCAATAATGAAAATATTATATCCTGAAGTACTATAGTACCATACTGAGTATATATCTTAAGGATCATTATACTCAAAATGATTGATATATGATTTACATTTCTTTATTTATGAAAGACGTCACAATTTATGAAGCAAGCAAATAATATGTCTAATGAAATTAATATTTTGATATGTATAAAGGTACATACAGTATGCTTGCACAGAAAACAAACTCCATAATATTGTAGGAGATAATATTAAAATATATTGTATTCCTTGAAGGAATGATACACTAAAGAAAAAGACAAACAGTGATGTCTTCTTCAGGGGGAGAAATAAAATTTTAAAGCACAAAGAATACTATACTCTTTTTCCTTTACTAGGATTTTTTTCCAATGAGTTTTTTCCTAGTAAGATTTTAATGAGGCATATTCTTTCTGTAATGGACATCCAAGAGGAGTGTTACGAAACTATATAATGGATGTCCATTAAGTTTATTAAAGATATTATTTATTTATCTAAAAGTTATATCTTTTGGAATAAAGAGTTATGTCCTTTGTGATGAAAGGGTTATATCATTTAGTGTAATGTTATGTATTTTAAAGATGACTTTTTGTATCCTATAAATAGCCCTTAATCCTATAGATTGGGGAACCAAGATTACAATACAATATCAATTTCTCTCTACTTTCTCTTTTCTATTTATTACATTTCTATATATATTTTCTATTTCTTATATTTCATAACATAAGACAAGTAATCCTAATTACCTTTTCAATTCCTATTTTTCATCCCTCTTTCTCTATGGAACTCTTTCTTTTTGGTTGCATTATATAGTAACAAAAAATTCTGTAGGTAAGTTCAAATATTTTCTCTCTACCCTTTATCATTTTTTTTGAAATTTAATCTATGTTTTGCTTGACTTCACTTAATTTTTTGTTCTTTAGTCAATCGCAGTTTAAGATACTTCATTATATATGCGTTTTTGTTTACTTTTGGCTTTGTGATTATATACATGGTTCAAATTTGATTGTTATCGAATCTAATTTAATCTCTTATTAAATCTCTATATTTTTTCACTTGTTAATAAATTATTTGAATAGACATTCTTGTTATTCACCACAAGAAAAATGCACTTTAGCAACGACAAATTCTGTTGCTAATTAAAGAAATTCCGTTGCTGATCTTGCTTTAGCAACGAATTAGCCACGGATCATGTCCCTCTTTAAATACCGCCATTCTAAATAATTAGTTACGAACAAACAATTCATTGCTAAACTAGCCACAGATAATTCCCTTTCCATTTTGGAATGTCCATTGCTAAAAGCATGTCTCTTTGGGTACCAATTTCATTGTTAATGTATGTCTAATCTCTATCTAATCCGTTGCTAAATCCCTTGCTAATCACTACCTAATTCCGTTGTTAAAGTCATTACCAAGTGCTTTCTATTCCGTTGGTAAATCACTAGGTAATCGGTGTCCCATCCATTGCTAACTCCCTTACTAATCTCTTTCTACTTCTGCTGTTAAATCACTTGTTAATTGATTTCTAATTCTGATGCTAAATCACTTGCTAATCGCTGTCTACTTTTGTTGTTAAATCCCTTGCTAATCTCTTTCTAATTCCGATGCTAAATCACTACTAATCTATGTCTAATTCTATTGCTAAATCGCTTGATAATCTCTATCTAATTCTATTGCTAAATCTCTTGCTAGTGTCTAACCAGTTACTAAATGTCTTACTACTCCATATCTATTATCGTTGCTAATATGAAATCCTTTGTTAAGTCGTTACTAATTTTATTGGAATATTGTTAAAATCCCTAGCTAATACATTGCTGAATACATTGATGTTTATAATTCTTTGCTAAAACCATTGCTGAATACATTGATGTTTATAATTCTTTGCTAAAACATTGTTAAAATATTGTTAAAATTCATGCCTAATATGTTGCTAAATCTATTGCTAAATATAAAAATAATACATTAATATTCATAACTGATCTGTTGCTAAATCCATTACTAATTTATAATCTATGTACATAATTCTCAGTTGACTTAGTATTAAAAAGGTAAAATAAAATATAAAAGTCAAACTTTTAATATGTATATTTATCATAAATATAAATATTTCCAAAGTTTAAAGTTCAATCTAAATAAGAAATTAAGTTATGTATAATTCACCTAAAGTCAACATAGACTAATATTATCATCGTCATCCTGTTGTAATCTAGGATGTTGCCTGGTATTGGGAGGTACACTAGGTAAGCCACTAACTAAAGATACTAACTGGGTGTGAAGTATATCTTGAAGTTTTTATTGGAGTTGATTTTGTAGCAATTGTCTTTACTATTGAAGTTGCTCTTGGACTTGTTGTTGCATTTGTTCTTGCATCTCCTTCATACGTTGCTCCATTTCTTGAATACGCGAAGTCATATCCTTATTTTGTTGTTCTTGGATGCAAGAGTGCCCATACAAAATCGATGCTTATGAATAGAGACCATAAATTCATTTCTTTTTGACACCACCAACTGCTTCTAGATATATTTGTGTCATGTCGACTGGACAAGATTGACTAGATCGTTCATGATGTTGAGATTCAACTTGAGCCCTTGATGAAACGGCCTCCTGAAAATAAAAATAAAAATAAAAATAAAAATTAATACATCTACATTAACTGCCCAACTTATAAGCATAATAATTTTAAATATTATTGATGTAACTTACAAATGTACTCTTAGACTTCTGGTCAACAAATTGTCGATCCTTCTTCCTAGTGTGTGTTGCCTCTAAAAGCTCATGTGGAAGTGGTATTCGATGTAGTTGAGCAGCCTAAATTTATATTATAATTATTATACTTTCATTTCAAAACAAATAAATATGCAGAGTTTTATAAAACACTAAAGTTTTGAATAAATATAATAGTGTGCAAAGGAAATGCTTCGCGAACTAAACAACTTTGTGGCTTGCTTCAAGGTAGCACTTGCAGGCCATGGAACACAACATATTGTAAAGAATCAACTTTTTGGATTTAGATTGCAGAGGGCAAACATCACCCCTCGATCAGAAGAAAATTTTTATTTTTAAATATTTGTTTTGTTTTGTTTACAATCTATAATTATCTCTAAATGGCTGAAATGTCAAGACTTCAGCGAGCATAAATTAAGTTGCAGTGTTTCCTATTTCATCATTCAAAGAGATGATAACAATCTCTACTATTTAGTTTAAGACAACTGGGTTCTAAAATGGCCACACTGCATAAGGAATGGTAATTTTAAAAAGCTCTTTTGACTATTCACTTCAACAATCTATATAGCCATAGAACAATCAAAACAATCGCCAACTTCAACTTAACAACCAACAATATAGACAAAATGTAGCACGTACGATATTAATGCTTCTTCATACCCTAAAAATATCAAAAGTCCATAAAAACGAAAGCCTCTTCATTCTACTAGAATCACGTGCTCATAAGATTACATGTTATGTCCTACTAATATAACTTCTACATTCAGTTATTCTACCTAAAAACTTTAACTTTATTAATTTTGTCATATGAAACTAACTTGTAAATAATAAAATCAGAACTGCTGATGCTGCAGGCTTAAGCTTAAAAGATAGAGCTGGCTAAAAAGACATTACGAAAAAGACAGCTTTAAAGTAAAGGTTTGAAAGACTCCTTTTCATTTGCTCATTAAGATGTCTAAGTAAAATGCCACCAAATTTATACAATAACACAAACCTAAGCAAAAGGTGGTCCTACAGTCTAAAGGTTCTTTCCTTTTTGTGATTTTCACTTCTGCTTATTAAAATATATATCTAGATTAGACAAATTGTATTATTAGCCTAAGCAATGGTTGATTTCACTAAAAATATGGATGGAAAATTGGTAAAAATACAATAATTAGACTCAAAAACTCACAACACTTCCCACTCCAAACTATCGTAAAACTCTAATCTCCAGTTATCCCAAACAAAATACCCGTTTCAAGGTAACATTATTGATTTCAAGAAATAAATTAATTTTCATCATATTTATTCAAAAAACAAAACTTTTATGGATGCAAGATGGGCTAATATTTAAAAATTAAGGAAATTAAATTACTCACAGAAACATGCCGTACTTGCACCACTCTCGAATCCTTTCGGCTTCAAGTGATGAGCCTCGCCCATGAGGAAGAATTAAGGACCGAAACTGAGGTATCACATTTCGTTAATCTCCACTTTTGAATCTTTCAGAGGCGAAAATGGCTAGGGATTGAAGAGAATGCAATAAACTCATTGGTAGTGGAATGTTTGTTGCTTGTGAGATAGAGGTTTTTCAGAGTTGGAATGTTTTTATTCAGGTTTTGGAAGTGCAAGCGAATGCCACGCTGTTAGCATTTTTTTTAATTCATCATTAATATTTAATGAGTTGTTATTCAATATATTTTTATATTTTGTTCAGAAGAATCGTCGTTTTAGTTTTATATCTTTTATACTTTTTTTTGAGAGAAATATCTTTTATACTTCAACCGTTAATTTTTGGAATTGTTTATATATAATAGCATTAAATGTAATTACTTTCTTACTGAGTACATTAATTGATTAGTAAAAATTTGAAATTTATTTATTAAAAAATAGGTTGAAATATTTTTAAAAATTAATAGTATTATTAATTTTTTTAATTATTACAAATTATAAAGTATTATTAATTTTACTACTCGAGAGATGAGATAGGATGACAATGATCACTTATCCCTTAATCAAAATTTTTGATTTTGAATTCTGAATGTGGAGTCCCTTTAAACATTTGGGAGGAGTACTTTACCCCTTCACTTATGGGTACTCGGCGCGAATTTAGATTAGTCGAGCTAATGTGTTTCGAATATCAAATGATTAAAATAAAAAATTATTAATGATATTAGTTTCACAGCATCAATATTTATAAATGATATTAAAAATAATTTTTTAAATTAAAAAAATCAATTTCAGAGCAAACCAAATTTTAGAATCGTATCATGTCATCTAACTTCAAGTTCTATACATTCATATAAATAGATGGATATAATTCACTGGTAAATCACCTAAAGAAAACTAATTATGAAAATAGTCATCCACATGATAATATGAGATTAGAGATCAATGAAAGTGGGAAAAGTATTCAGAAAATTTTCACTACTTGCACCTAAAATCTGTTTAAAATTTTGATATCCACATTTATCCATAATTATGTTTAAAATTTCTTTGGCAATGTACCCTTATCCAATCTCCTTAAAATTTAATAATATATAAAATAAAACTATAATGAAAATATAAAAATAATTAAGATAAAATTTAAATTCATAAATATCAAAATTAATATATATATATATTATATTAACATCCAAATTTTATTATTATTTTAAACTGCATATGAAATATTATATAAAGATTTTTAAATTACATATATAAGTTTTTGATGGATAGTATAGGTATAGTAGAACCACGTCCAACTGAAGCCAACAATTAATAATTAATTTACTACACATATATCTGTTTCAATATTTAATAATTGAACGTACTTAATAAATTCATCCCTCAAATTGATAAAACAATTATAACACTATAAATTTTGAGTTTGACATATATATTATCCATCCGTATTTTATCTCAATTATATATATATATATATATATATATCTCATGTTGTCAAACCTAAAATTCAAATTTTCATACAAGAAATTATCAACTCTAATTAGTATTTTAATTAAAGGAATAATAATGTAAAATATGATACAAATACAATACATATATTAAACTGATAAAATTTAATTTCTCATTAATAAATTGTGAAAATGAAAAATATGATATGTTAATAATTCATTAAAAAATATAAGTAATATTAGGAAGGGATTAAGGTGTCCCTTGCTTAACTTTGTTACTATTCGGTTATTAATCCATTGCTTAATCTTGTGCCAAATCAGCCATTCAAATTAGTAATGGAATTTATATTGCTTGTTGCAATTTTGTTTCTAATTCTTTGCTAAATCGTTATTAATATTTGCATCAAAATTTCTTGTGAAATTTATCAAGGGATAACACATCCTTCGCTAATTTCCATTGCTAATCCGTTGTTAAGCCTCGTCTAATACTACCACTAAAATTTTTAGCAAAATTTAGCAAGGGATAACATTTCCTTGCTAATGTTTGTTGCTACTTGATAGGTCGTATTTTTATAGTATTTTTAGCTTATTTTTTATTAGAAATTTTAGTGTTTTTAATTACTTTGATTAGTTTTTATTTAGATTTATTTATGTTTTTAATTAAGTTTTCTTAATTCTTGATAAGGTTGATTTGAAGGGTTTTTTAGTAGGAAAATAGCCAAAATTTGCATCAAAGAAGGTTGGAGCTGAAATTTAGAGTTAAAAGCTCAACATGACTAAGTTAGTAAAGTACACGGCCAGGCCGTGTTACCAGAAAAGCTGAAAATTCAAGTGGGCAAAATTCAACTATTTAGCTCGTGTAGATTTGAAGTCTAGGCGTAACCTGTGCATGAGACTGCATGAGAATAATAAAAAGGCCCACCTTAATATCACTCCAGCCCAATTTGGTGAAAGAAGACTCTAAATTGTAAAGAAATACAACACAAAATCAGTTTTCTACTCAGATAATATTTTCTCCTAATTAGACTAGCTAGTTTCCTACTCGAATTCGAAGACACCTTACGAAGTCTATAAAAAGAGAGATCACCACAACAATTGAGCATCATCGAATCTATATCTTAGATATTTGTTCTACTATTTTCTTAATTGTTCTTTCTTTTAAGACTTCAAGCAATCAAGTTGTGTAAAAAATCAAAAAAGCCGTCTACGCTATTTGTTGACTAGTTTTTATCTCTAAACTCTTAATGTTGTTTTTATTTTCATTATTCATATTGATTATAGAATTATTTTTCAAGTTTAATTGAGTTTTATTTAATTATTATGTCGAATTAAACTCTCATACTAGGAATTTGATGTAATTTAATTTCTTTTCCAATTTATGATATTAGATTTGCTTTTCTTTATTCAAAATATAATTTATTATTAAACTTAATGCTTCCAGGCAGAGTTTCTCCTCTAGATTAATTTATTTTATTAATCACTATTCGAAGAAAGTTTTTTGATAAGAATAATGTAATAAATTATATGAGAATAACAACTTGATGCGAAAGTTATATGGTTTGACTTATGGGGGTTTTCATAAGCTAACAAGCTTAGGTTATGAATTTTTAAACAAGCCATAAAACTTAATGATTTAATTCATGTTTGATTGCACTATTGGAAGATAGGTAATTAGACGGAGTTAAAATAGCTAACAATACATCGGAGCGCTTGTTAGTGATTTTAGAATTGTTTTCCCTACTTGAACAATTAAAATTGATTAAAAAACTAATAAAGTAAATTAGATAGAATTAAGTGAAGTCAAAATCCCTAGTAGCTTTTGAACCTTGATTTCTTTTCATAAATTATTCTTGCTTGAATTCTTTTCTATTATTTTATTTCTTTTATTTTTACAATCATTCTCCTTATTATCATTTGAATAATAGTAAGTTAATATAATTTTTGTACTTGGTATACAATCTTCATGGGACGATACTACACTCACTCTTTATTACTTGTTGCGATTTTGTACACTTGAGAAAAAAGCCGTTGCCGGGGATTGGCGTTAACAATATCAATACTAATTACCCTAATATTAATTTTAGACATTTATTTTCTATTATTTTAATTTTATTTTCTAAGGAATTTTTCAGGTGTTTATGCAAAGACGATCTTGTATCGTTGAATCTTTAGTTTTTGATCCTCAAATTGAAAGGACCTATCGAAGGAATAACGCTGCAAGAAGGAATCAAGAGTGTGAACTAAGAAGACAATCAAACATGCCTGGATTAGAGAATGAATTTCACGATTCAGTGGAGCAAGAGGAGTATGAGATATTGCAGCATTAGCTGGAGCAAAATCGAAGGCCTCAACCTCCTGTTCGCACTTTGCAAGATTACACAACTCCTTCTCTCAATGGAACCACTTCTAGTATCACTAGGCCTAGGGTAGAAGCTAACAACTTTGAGATCCAATATGCAATCATCCAAATGTTTTCTACCTTAGTCCAATATGGAGGTTTACCTAGTGAGGATCCTAATGCCCATACTACAAATTTCCTAGAGATTTGCGATACCTTCAAACAAATGGAGTTTCTAAGGATGCCATCAAATTAAGATTGTTCCCTTTCACCTTGAGAGATAATACACGAGCTTGGTTGCAATCATGCCCTGCAGGGAATTTCACTACATGGGAGGAACTAGCCCAAAAATTTTTAGCAAAATTCTTTCCATCTTCAAAGACCACCAAGCTTCGCAATGAGACAATGACATTTGCCCACCATGATCAAGAGAGTTTATATAAAGCTTGGGAGAGATTTAAGGACCTATTGAGAAAGTGCCCACATCATGCTCTATCCAAGTGGTTACAGATACAAACTTTCTATAATGCATTATCTCCTAACATAAAAATTACTTTAGATGGAGCTACTGGAGGATCTTTTAAAAGAAGGGGGGATTAATGACGCATATGACCTGATAGAAGAGATGGCAAGCAATAGCCATGATCAAAATACCTTTGAAAGGAAGAGGACTGAAGGAGTCTATGAGATTGATTCCATAACCGTGCTCAATGCCAAGGTGGACAATATGATAAGAAAGTTGGATTTGTTGACCACTAACTCTATTAATTCTATTGTGCAAGCATGTGATAGGTGTAATGGTTAGCACAAAATTGGAGAGTGCATGTTGGATACTCTAAATCCTCAAACATTGGAGCAAGTTAACTATGTGATGAATCAAGGAAGGAAGAATTACCCATATTCTAACTCTTATGATAATAGGTTGAGAAATCATCCTAATCTTTCTTATGAGAATCTAAATAATGCCTTGAATGTACCACCAGGTTTTCCTCCTCAAGAAAAGAAGGTTCATGATGATCTCCTTATTGCTCTCTCTAAATTCCACATGAAATTCATGAATAAAATTGGGGAGAATCACAAAATCCAACAAGCTGTAATAAGGAACTTGGAGATCCAATTTGGATAGTTTACAATCGTGATGACCTCAAGACCTCAAGGTACGTTACCTAGTAATACTAAGAAAAATCCCAAAGAACAGGTATAGGCTATTACTTTGAGGAGTAATAAAGAATTGGACGATCCACCCAAGGAGGAAGGAAAAAAAGAGAAGAAGGAAATCCTGATCATTGATCATAAAGAAAAAGAAGAGATAAAGCCCTATGTTCTACTTGTTCCTTTTCCTCAAAGGCTCAAACAATCGAAGGATGATAAAAGTTTCCTCAAGTTTCTTAATGCGTTCAAAAGCTTCAAATAAATATTCCTTTTGCCAAAGCTCTTGATCAAATGCCCAGTTATGTGAATTCTTAAACGAGATTTTAAGCAAGAAACGAAAGATTGATGATCAAGAAATAGTAATATTAACGGAGGAGTGCAGTGTAATCATTCAAAATAAATTGTCCCTTGTAATATTGGAAACCTTGATTTTGATAAAACTTTAGCTGATTTAGGTGCAAGTATTAATCTTATGTCTTATGAGGTTTTTAAAATACTAGGGATGAGAGAACTAAAGCCCACATGGATGTTTCTATAATTAGTAGATTGGTCAATCAAATATCCAAGGGGAATTATGGAAGACGTGCTCATCAAGGTGGGTGATTTTGTTATTGATATTGATGAAGATAGAGAAGGATCCCTTATCCTTGGAAGGCCTTTCCTTACAACTACGAGAGCCTTGATTGACATTCATGAAGGTAAGCTTACTTTGAGGGTAGGTTAAGAGGGAGTTGTTTTTGATGTTCTTAAATCTTATAAACTCCCCACGGACTCTAATGATTGCTTTAGAATTGACGTTGTTGATGATTATGTGAAAGACACATTGCATGCTAAAGATAAATTAATCATTAATAAAGCTAACATTAGCATTAATGTTCAAAGCATCAAAAGTGAGGAAGAGAGCAAACCACCAAAGCAAGAACTGAAAAAACTTCCTTCTCATCTTAAATATGCTTTCTTAGGTGATAATAATTCTTTTTGTGTTATTATTTCCTCTCACTTATCACTTGATCAAGAGAAAAGGTTATTGCAGGTTCTAAGTAAGCATAAAAGGCTTTGGGATGGTCAATTTTAGATTTGAAAGGGATCAATCCAAGTGTGTGTATGCACAAGATCTTGATGGAAGAAGACTACAAGCCTAAAATTGAGCATCAAAGGAGATTAAATCCAAATATGAAGGAAGTAGTCAAACCAGAGATCCTTAAGCTCTTAGATACCGAAATTATCTATCTAATCTCAGATAGTAGTTGGGTAAGCCTTGCGCAAGTTGTTCCCAAAAAAGGAGGTATGATAGTTATTTCTAATAACAATAATGAGTTAATTCCTACTAAAATTGTCACAGGTTGATGTGTGTGTATTGATTATCGAAAGTTAAACAAAGCAACACGCAAAGATCACTTTCCCTTACCTTTCATTTATCAAATGCTTGAAAGACTTGTAGGTTATCCTTACTATTTCTTTCTAAATGGTTATTTAGGGTATTTTCTAATACGCATAGCTCCCGAGGATAAAGAAAAGACCACTTTCACTTGCCCTTATGGTATTTTTGCTTATAAGAGAATGCCTTTTGGGTTGTGTAATGCACTTGCAACTTTTCAAAAAAGTATGATGTCCATATTTTTTGACATGGTTGAGAAATTCATTAAAGTTTTTATAGCTGATTTTTCTGTATTTGGTTCTTCTTTTGATTCTTGTCTTCATAACCTTTCTCTCGTAATGCAACGATGTGAGGACACTAACCTTGTCTTGAATTGGGAAAAATGTCACTTTATGGTTAGTGAAGGTATTGTTTTAAGGCATATAATTTTAGAAAAAGGGATTGAGGTGGACAAGGCCAATATGGAGGTAATTGAGAAGCCACCACCTCCGAATTTAGTAAAAAGAGTTAGAAGCTTTCTTGGTCATGCAGGTTTTTATAGGGGATTTATGAAGGACTTCTCAAAGATCACTAAATCTCTTTGTAATTTATTAGTTAAAGATGATTTTAATTTTAACGAAGAGAATTTAAATGCTTTCAATAGGTTGAAGAAGGAATTCATTTCAGCTTCTATAATTGCTACACCGGATTGGAGCCTACCTTTTACTCTTATGTGTGATGCTAGTGGTTGTGCTATAAGAGCTATTCTTTGGCAAAGAAAGGAAATGAAATTGCATGTCATTTACTATGCTAGTCATACCTTATACCTTTAAATGATGCACAACTCAATTATGCCACTATTGAAAAGGAGTTCTTAGCTATTGTTTTTACTTTTGATAAATTTGAAACATATTTGATTGGAGCTAAAATAATAATTTACACTAATCATTTAGTTATTAAATATTTGTTAGAAAAGAAAGATGCAAAGCCTAGATTAATTCGTTAGGTTCTTCTTTTGCAGGAATTTGATTTGGAGATTCGTGACAAGAAAGGAACAAAAAATCTTATGGCTGATCACTTGTCGAGGGTTGAGTTGGGAGAAGAAGAATAAGAAGAAGTCCAAATTAATGAAGACTTCCCCCATGAGCATCTTCTTCTCATAGCAAATATGCAGGCTCCATGGTACACAGACATAGTTAATTACCTTGCTTACAAGATTACTCCTAATCTTTCTTATCAACAAAAAAAAAAAATTTTCATGATGTTAAATTTTATTATTAGGAGGAGCCTTTCTTGTTGAAGTATTATAAAGAACAACTCTTTAGAAGATGTGTGTAGGAGGAAGAAATGGAGAGTGTTCTTTGATTTTGTCATTCTTTAGAATGTGGAAGACACTTTGGAGGAAACAAGATCGCGACACGCATATTAGAAAGTGGTTTGTATTGGCCTAACTTATTTAAAGATGCTTTTAACTTTGTTCATCTTTGTGATCATTGCCAAAGGTTAGGGAATATCTCTAAGAGACATGAGATGCCATTGAACAACATTCTTGAAGTGGAGATCTTTGATGTTTGGGGCTTGGATTTCATGGGACCATTCCTATCTTCTTATTCCAACCAATACATCTTAGTGGCGGTAGATTACGTCTCTAAATGGGCAGAAGCCCTTGCTCTTCTCGATAATGATGCTAAGAGCATGATGAGTTTTATCAAGAAATATATCTTTACATGTCATGGTACTCCTAGGGCAATTATCACGGATAGAGGTAAGCATTTTTGTAATAAATATCTAGATTCTCTTGCAAAATATGGTGTTACTCATCGTGTAGGTACCCCATACCATCCACAAACAAGTGGACAAGTAGAGGTAACTAACAGAGAGATTAAGAAGACTTTGGAGACTATGATTGGTCAATTAAGGAAGGATTGGTCCAAGAAGCTTGATGATACACTTTGGGCCTATAGAATTGCATTCAAAAAACTAATCGGTTTGTTTCCATATTGAATGGTCTATGGTAAGGCATGTCATCTACTTGTTGAGTTAGAACACAGGGCATATTGGGCAATATAGTTTCTTAATTTCAATGCCAAAGAGATAGGAGAAAGGAGACTGCTTCAATTGAATATGATGGATGAAATGAGGTTGAATGCTTATGAGAATGCCAAGATTTATAAGAATCGAATTAAAAAATAGCATGATAAGCATATTATCTTGTGGAATGGAAGAGTTGGACAACAGACATTGCTCTATAACTCTAGACTTCATCTCTTTTCAGGTAAATTGCATTCTCGGTGGTTCAGACTATTCATCATCAGAGAAATTTTTCCATATGGAGCGGTTGAGATTGTTGATGGAAATCCAAGCTTCAAAGTTAATGCTTAAAGGCTGAAAGTTTATCAAAATGAGTTTTTTGATCTAATAAAAATCGCAATGAGTCTCACCTGAAAGAAAAGGACTTGTGAGTCAAGCTTAATGACGTTAAATAAAAGCGCTTGTGGGAGACAATCCATATTTTATTTTAGCTTTAATTTAGTTTTTCTTTTTAGTATGTTTAATTTCATCTAAGTTTTATTATTAATATGGTCTATTTTTCACCAAATTTAAAATGTTGTTTTCTATGTTTTACAAGAACTCAAATACTGAGATTCAGATGAATCCACAGCCTAGCCATGTAAAATGCCATGGCCGTGGCCTTAGAGCATCACAAGAAGGATGTAACATTGAGGGTCAAAGCACTCCATGCCATTACCACGACCATGGTAGAAGAGCACCGCAAGAAGCCAATCTTGCAAGTACCACGCCAGGCCGTGGCACAAGCCACGCCCGTGGCATGCCCAGCACAAAAGGGTGCAACACTTAGGCCACTCTACGACCATGGCGTGGTAAACACCATGCCTGTGTCACAACTTGCACAAAAAGGCAAGACTCAGGGAACTCCATGGCCAGGCCGTGGCAACTGCCATGCATATGGCATAGGAGCGATGCATGCAGGCTTGTTTTTGAGCGCTATGGCCTAACTGTGGCACAAGACATGGTCGTGGCATGCCCGATAGCAATAACACCAATAGTTAGTGGACTCCACGGGCAGGCTGTGTCCAATGCCACCTCCATAACCACCACACCTTCTTCTTCTTCCTTTCCTCCTCTCTCCACAATCAAACTTTCTCTTATCCATGGCACCAAAAAGACAAAGAACTTCATCTTCATTTAGAGCACGTTCAAATGCTTCGGTTCTCGTGCAAAATCCACAATGAGGAAGAAGGGCAACCACCGCACCTCCACCGAAAATTCCACCACCACCATTCGCATTATCTACACCGGAGTGACTAGAAAGGTACAATGCTCTTGCTTTAAAACCTATGGTGCCAAATAAATTTATTGATGAACATGCTTTGAGTATGGTGGGTTTGAGAGATACTGTGATTGAACCATTGCAACGGATTGGGTGGGGGTAATTTTATTACTATGAAGGATTATGTGTTTGCACCTTGTCATATGTTAAAGATTTAGGTTATTGTAGGATACACAGTCTATATCACAAAAGGGTCAGGCAACTCCAATTATAGGTTAATTATGAATGATGAAGTAATATCCGATGTTGGCTTATATGCTTGTGATGGTAACACAACAGAGGTATCTATTGATTGTGTAGGTGTTTTAGTGGTGGCTTGTGAAAGCCTAAGTGGCTTCCGAGCTTAACCTTTTGTGGAGATTGTATCTCACAACTTGAGTGGCTTAAACAATGTAGCTATGGGGGATGGTTCAAGGGCAAATGACTATAAAGAAAATGAGGAGGATGACGAGGATGATGTTTATGAGGTTCTTGTTGATGAGGACAATGGATGAGTGATGATGATGATGAGGAAGTATTGGTAGTTAGGAAAAAGGTTAGGGAGGTAGTTTTGCAAAAGAAAAGTGTTGAGGAGGAAGAGTATTTAAATAAGGGAGATAAAGAAAATGATGTATAATTGAAGAGGGTCAGGATGATGAGAATTGTAAGGTTGAGAACACTATTTAAGGGGGGTAGGGATGAGGCTAATAACTCAAAATATTATGATAGCTCAGACCTAGGTAGTTATTACAGTGAGTCTAATGATGATTGTGCTAATGATGCTCTTAGAAAAAAAAACCATTAAACCTCACTTTGACGTTTCATTTAATATCCTTAATTTTTGTCTAGACATGGTTTTTGCAAATGTAACAAAAGTTAGAGAAGCCATTTCCAAGTACGTTAAGAAAGTGGTTGGGGTGCGCTTTATTAAAAATGAGCCAAAAAGGGTGAGGGTGAAGTGTAGGGAGAAGTGTCCTTTGCCATTTTTTTGCATCTAATGAGAGCAATGCTGACAGCTTAATTCTTAAGATATATAGGCCACACCATAAATGCTATAGGGTACAAAGAAATACATTTGCCAACTCAAATTTTCTAGTTAAATAATTGAAGAATAGGGTAATGCAATAACCTAACATTACTCTTAGGGGACTAACGAATGTTTGTGAGACTGAATTGAGGGTTAATGTTGCTTCGACTATTTGTAGAAGGTCGAAGGACAAGATAATGAAAGAAGTGATAGGGGACAATAGGGTTGAGTATGCTTTGTTGCACAATTATGTAGATAAGATATTGCTGTCTAATTTTAGGACAACTTATTTTGTCAAAGTTGTAGAAATGAAGAAATAGGAAAGAATCAATTTTGTAGATTTTATGTTTTCTTTGATGCTTTGAGAAAGGGGTGGTTAGCTGGGTCCAGGCCTATCATTGACCTTAATGGGTATTTTTCAAAAGGGATTTGTAAGGGGCAATTATTGAATGCTGTGGGTAGAGATGCAAACAATCAAATGTTTCCTCTAGCTTCGAGTATAGTTGAGATAGAAAATAAGATAAATTGGGGTTGGTTTCTTAAATGTTTGAAATATGACTCACCTTTGGAAGATGAAGACGGCTGTCGCATTATATCAATCATGTAAAAGGTATGTTATGCATAACGCTTATGACTGTTTGTCAAACTTTTTTCTTTTCCAATTGACATTCTCACATTTCCTTTTGGGTTGTGGGGTTTGACAGTGCATTGAAGGAAATATTACCCATGGTGGAACACAGGATGTGTGCAAGACATGTATATGCCAATTGGGCAAGAGATGACTTATATGAGACCTTCAATGGATGGATCCTTGAAGCAAGTTACAAAGCCATTATCATAGTGTTAGAAGAAATCAGAGTTGAGGTGAAGAAGAGAACATTGAAAAAAAAAGGAGAGTAACAACTTGGATTAGTTATATTTCACCAACAGCAATGGAGAAACTAGAGAAGAATAAGGCAATGTCCTTTGCTTGGTAGATTGATCCAATTGGGGATGAAGGATATGAGGTTGACAACAATTATAATGTTGCAAATAGAAATTGTGTGCATATATCCAAGTAAACCTGCATATGTAGAGGCTGGGACTTGACTAGAATCCCCTATACACATGCTATATATGCAATGTACTTAGAAGATATGGAACCAGAAGCATACATTTATGAGTGATATCATAAGGAAACTTACCTGAAAGCATACTAGTACTCAATGCAACCTGTTAAAGTTAGAGTTTTCTGGCCACAGTCAGTGAATAAGGTGATTGAACTAGGTGAAATTAAGGTTAAACCTGGAAAGAGAAAGACTACTAGGAGAAAGGGGATTGAGGAGACAAAAAAATTTGGATATAAAGTTAGTAGGGTTGGCAGAGTAATGTATTGTACATCATGTGATGGAAAGGGACACAATGTTAAAGGATGCCCTAAGAAGAAAGGACAACCTGTGGTAATGTTTTGTGATAACTTTAGGTCTAAATTTACATTTGTTGACCTCATAATAATATTGATCTGATTCTTTATGAAATTTGCCTCAAGCTCAAACCTAAAGGAAAGTAAAAGGAACCACTTTCAAATACTAAAAAAAAGAAAAGCAGGAGTACCTCAGCTGCCACGGTTGATTTAGGGGGCACCGTACCATAGGTTTCTACTAATCATTATCTTTTACTGTGCTTCTAACATATTTAACTTAAATTTTTTTATTTTATATATTTTTTTATGGTTTGTGTCTTTGATGCATAGTGTGATTCAAGTGCCAATCCAAAGGGGTAGCCAAAACAGGTTGCTAAAGGGACAAAAGCTTCAAGCAAAAGAACTAGAGGCTCAATTAGCTCCATTGACCCTTTGGATAGGGTACCACAAGTGAGAGCAAGTTCAATAAACATCGATGACTCTAAAATTGCACGTGAAATCGTTGACATGCAGAGAGCTTCAGGGAGTCTAAATCAAATACTTGTTTAAGAAAGATCTAAAAATGAGGAATCACATTAGTGTTGGAAGATCAGACTTGGCGTACACTATAGGCATTAGCATCCTTAATTTAACATTTTCATGGATTATTAGCACTTTTTACATTTGTGTCATGTCTACTGATTTATTTGACTGGATGTAGGCACTGACAACAGAAGACATAGTAGGATACAAAAGAAAGCATATGTTGTGAAGGGGAAGGCATGCAGTTATATCTTCTCAAGTGCAAATGCTGAGAGATATGAGAGCATCACAAACCAGGCATGGCAAAGACAAGAACAAGAACTTTAGAGCAACTTAGTGATAATGTTTGTTGTGCACTTCTTGGATTTCATTGTACCTTTATGGTTGTTGCATTTTTTTTACCACTCTATATTGTAGGTAACATGAATTGTGTTTTTGTAGCACCATCACACAGTGCTGCCTTTAAGGTTATATTTTGTCTATGCCTTTAGGGCTATATTTTTTCCATGCCTTTAGGACTATATTTCATATTATTTTGTACTAACTTTGGTAGTATTTTGGAATGAAATATTGAAATTTCACGTTAATGTCTTTTTTTTCTTTTTTTTACAGCAAATATGTATATTTATGTTACACTTTTGGTATTTCTAAGGTGTCCTATTTTACATTTTTGGCATTAAAATCCATTAAGTGGCCTTACGTGTCATGTTTGGCATTTAAATCCTACATCATGTTGCATTTAAAATCCATTAATAAATATTTGCAAATTAGAAATTCATTAGTAAACCAAAAGTGGCAATAGGCAATACATACAATAATTGCAAGAAGTGACTTACTAATAAATAGTTGCCCTAATATTACATAAACAACCATGAAACACCAATGACTGAGGTAACATCCAAAGGCAAGATAACTAGTATCTACAACATCTACGTAAGCGTCCACACCACCTACAAAAGAAAGCTACTGCTTTCTAAAAACCTTTCGACTTATACATGAGGCAACCCACATCAACAAAGCACATAAGGAGTATGACTTCTTTATGCTTCCAGCCACCACTCTCCATCTGGAGCTGCTTATTCACTTCCAACAAATCCCCGTTAAGTGAAGCAAAATGGGTTTCGAACTCTTCACTTAATGATTTTGTCCTCTCCTCTATCTCATGTCTGGTAACAGTAATAGCAGCAACTAAGCCCTTTGACACATACTCCTTGATGTCAGCTATATCATTACTCAACTTCAACTTCTTGTAATCATCTGTTCTAGCTGCACCTTTATCCTCCCATTCATACTCTTGTGTTGAATCCATTAGTTTTCAATTGTTGTGGTTTAGAACTTCGTCATGCCACACCCTAAAATCACAGGTTCTGTCATGGAAATATGTCAAAACAAATGAAAATGCAATAATGCAAACAAAAGAAAATGCAAACAAATTAAAAATAAGCTATTTAAAGATTTCAGCAAATGAAAACCCGACAGTTCAAAATTACCCTAATGTCAGAGCATTGATACAAGATACGACCTGGCCACTCCACACTCTTCGAAATGAAGCTTACATAGGGCCTCCCAAAAAGACACAGAATGATGCATTTCTTCTTTAATGCATTTGGGAACATTGGAGGACAACATCTTGATAAAGCCTTCAATGAGAAAGAAAGGAGTGTGCATGTGTTATAGGATTTGCTTCTAGGGTTAATGAGGACGAGTTCCTTGTCTATAGATGGGAGGACAGTAACCCAATTTAGGGTTATACTAGGGTTATTTCATCGAAAAATGACATCATTTTGATAGTGGAGGGGGTTGATTTTTGTTGGTGAAATAGTGGCATTTTGAATGGTATTGGAGCACTAATGCCAGACGCGCTCATTTTGTGAGCTGCTAACATGCTCCATCAAACTTTCAACAAAAGGGCTGTGTGAGTATCACACACAAATTTCGGGTGCACAATAGGTAAATGTTTCAAAAAGGGGTTAAATTGAAAATTTTATGAAAGTTTAAGGCTAAAAATATGTGTTTAGCCTATTTGGAACCTAATAGATCATACATATAAAAATGGATATGAGAAAATGAAAATGAGAAATTGAATAAAATATAACTTGATTACAAATGAGTTTTGGGACATTAACTTGATTACAAATAAGTTTTGGGACGTTAAGGGTAAAATTGTAATTAAATATAAATTACAATTTTACCTAAATAATTAAGTATTGACTTGATTAATTTATGTCTAATAAATTTTAAATTAAATAAATATAATATTTTAATTATGATTTATTTTATTTAAATAGTTAGATAAATAAATATAATTGATTAAACTGAAAATCCTATTACTATATTTATTATGATTTATTTATTTAAATTTTTTAAATAAATAAATAGGCACATATATAAGGTTTAAAAGATAGTCTAATGACAGTTGTTCTTAGGCACAAACTAAACACTGAGCGTAAGATAGCTAGTGACATCATCATCTCTATTCTCTCAACTCTTTAAAATAGTTTTAGAATTTTTCGATTATCTATTTGTGTGGATAATACTAGAGACCAGCATAAGGCCCCTCCGTGCGCCATGGGAAAGATTCAAAGGATGGAGTCTTATCCAGACAGGCACATTTCGAGGTTTCTCATGAAATGACAAGAACTCCTTATAGTTCATCTTTGTTTGATTATGGTTCAGTTAGCACTTAAGTGGTCTTATCGTCTCTTTGGAGCACTTTGATAGGTGTGTGATGTATTTAGAGTTGTCACCTTGATTTGTTTTTATCTTTAGGAAAAATATAAGGTAAAAACTCCATATTTGACTCCATTTTAGTTTTTGCCTTTTAGGATAAAAGCGCTAGTCTCGAAGCATTGGTTTTGGGAACTAGGTTTTTGGCTTTTTCATGTGAATCAATGGTTTAGAATTAATCGCGTAATCAAAATATCGATTTGCGTGAATGATGGATTATCAATATATGATCATACTTATAATGCATAACAATATAATAAATATAGTGCATTAGAAGTATAAATAAATAAATAAATAGTGTAATTCAAAAAAGAGTCCAAATCTAGCCTCGTTTATTGAGAATTCTATATTGTGCAACACATTCCCCTAGATCCTATATGGTCAGTTCGGTCGGGGGTCTACTAACTAGGCTGAAACCCTAGATATGCCTTCGTACCTTGTTTGAATGAGGATTAGGGTGCATTGAGTTTTACCATCGATTAGAATGGTAGAATTTTAGGTGTCATTCTTAGAATGGAAGTATGAAGAGACAAATAGACCAAGCTTTGGTTGGAAACTGGTTTTATAGTATTTGTGGGATGGACGAGGCTTAAAGCATTTTGAGTGCTAAATGAAATAGGCTTGAAAGTTTTATAAAGTGTTGAATGGACCGAGCTTAATTGATGAAGTTGAGTTTGAGTAATTATACCCTTGGTTGAGGGGTTTGAAGGTTGGTGGTGCAAGTGTCCAGTTGTGTAACTCCATGGTACTAAACGGTCAACGAGACCAAGTCTTTCTCCAATAAAGCAAAGGTAGTGCATGAGGACCCAATTTAGTCTTATATTATAGATTAGTTAGCTTTGGACCAAAGAGGACTGAAGTGTATATGAAAGTCAAAAGGATCCACTTTTGAGTACCAAGTTGGATTTTGACTCAATTAAGAAAAAAGAGAAAACTAGAACTATATAGCCTTAGAAATATTCGCACAAGAGAGAGTTAAAGCCGTCGAAGCTTGAGAAGCACTTGATCAAGCAACAAGAAGTGTTGAAAATGAGGGGGGAAGGGGGAGAGCCATATTAATAGGTTGGAGCTCTCCCTGGCCAATTTTGGTGGCCTGAGCACTAGTACCAGTAGAGGTAGCTTATGCTTAATTGGTCGGTACCATTGGAAGGTTGGCTGGTGCCGACTGAGCAAGATTACCTTGTTGCCCTTCTTAACTTGTTTTAGGGTTTTTTAGTTTTTGGGGCTCTGTTTGGAGTCTATATGATAATCGAGCTGATTCTCAAGTCGTTGGAACCATAGCAAAATTTCCTAGGGCCTGCTGCTGAAATCATGGTTAACATTTAGAAACTCGGGTAGCTTGTGGTTTGCGATAACCTAGTAGTGTAGATTGAAGTTTCAAAGAATTAATGAAGGAAGTATTCATCTAAAGCAATTGTTGATATTGAAGTTTAAATGGAATAATTATTTTGTTATAATTATCTTATTCCATTGCGTAATATTGATATTGAAACCAAACAAATGCTTTAATGCTTGCCACTAAAACTCTTCATGACTTTTGGAAATCCTAGTGAAAACTTAACTCAGTCTTTTTTCTTCTTTGATCATTATAAATTTTGATTTAAAGATTGATGAAGTCCTTTTAGAAAGAAACTTGGGCTTACCTTCCTACTAGACGCCTAACCTCGGATTTCATATGAACTAAATTTCTATCATTACTTTTATATGTACTAAAATTTGTAATAGCTTTATATTTGTAATTATTCTATATTTATGTGATAAATAAAGATCCATTGCCTTCATACTTTGCTATTTTTTATTGATCTAATATTGGACTCAACGGGAATATGCTCTTCTTATTGACTCAAGCTTCATGAGGAAGCAAAGTTCATTTTTACCTTAGCCATTTTTTTTAGTGTTCTTTCTAATTATTGAAAATCAGCTCTTGCTTAATCAAAAATTTGTTTGTGCCTTGCAAATATTATTTGCACTTGCTAAAAGTTGCTAAAAATAGTTGTTTTAAACTTATGAGGAAATTTATTAAGGTATTATTTCGCTATTTACGAACCTCCGAATTTGTGCTTGTTTGTTATTGTCGATCTATAGTTACTTGAACACCATGCTTTATGTAGCTTTGTTTGTAATTGGCTATAAGCCTGGGATTCAGTCAAAGCCATAAGAGCTTGAGTAAAGGCCTATAAGCTTAGCCGATTGTAACTCGATATATAAATTTCTCTCTTTATAGTGTATAAATTTATCTCTATTTACTATTTATTCTCTATCTTCTTTTTAATTTGACAAGAATTTACTTTTTGTCTTAATTCTTATATTTTAGCTCATTTTTCACTTTAGTTTGAGCTCCTCTTAGCTTGTTAATCACTTTAGTTCGGGCATGTATTACCTTATTCTTCACTTTATGATGGGTGTCAAGCCCACCAAAAATAATTCTTAACCTGGGTAATTCGTAGATACGGTGAGAAGGGTTGAACCTTAGAGACTAATTCAAACTAATTCTTGATCGAAGACCAGTAAATCAAACAATAAAAGTAAAAAAGGGGGGGTATTGTTTATAAAAGGAATGTATAGTAATCATTAAAGTAGTTAAAATAACTAGAGTGCAATAAAAATAAAAGATTTAAATTAATGGGGAAAAGATTCAGTGAAAGATAATTCTTAGTATGAAATTCTCTCGTTTGATCATGATATTGAGATCATTCAATAATCTGAAAGGTCGATAAGTTATTATCCTTAAACAAGCGTTGCAGAAAAATCTTATCATATTATTAGATTAAACAAGACAAGCGCTAAGAATAATTCCTAACTAGCAAATAATCCTAAACAAGCGATATAATTCAAATTAGATTGTAAGTTTTCATCATATAATCCAAAAGTCTAATTACAATTAAATTATATTATTTACCACTTGAATCAAATCAATTAAATAATTATGAATTTAATCTCATTGATAGCTATATGCATTCCTACTAAGTTGAACAATGAGCCCTATTGAATAAATAATAAAAAGACAATAAAGATGGAGTTTCTGATCAAACCCAGAAAATACACAAAGACCAATTGAAATTAAAGAAGAATGTATTGCATTAAGATCTCACAATCATTGAGATATTTCTACTTGAATTCAACCTTTGACTAAAACGAAATATTTAGCCACATATGGCTATGGAGCAAACACAGAGAAAAATGAAACCTAGAGTAACTACAGTTTCAAAATATGAGAAAAGGATCCCTGCTCAATAGAGTTGTGGTTGTATTTATAGCAAGGGAAAGAAATCCTAAACTAGGAAAATAAAATCCCAAATTAATGAAAAGAAATAAATTATTGAAATATGAGTATCTTTCCTAATCCCCTAATTAGTGGTCTAGTTGCTTTAAATGACTTCCTAGAGTAAGCCCGAAGTAACTCTAGCTAGCAAAACACCTCGATCCCGAAGAGCCCTGGATGCACCTCTGTTAGCCTTGCCTAAGCTTAATTTGTAAACTTCCAGAGGGTTTTCAATCTACCTTGGATGCATCTCCCAATAAGCTTGCCCAAGCATAATTTGTCAACTTCCAGGAGTATCTTAGAAATTCAGCTCCAACTTGGTATATTTCTTCAAAACTTCAAAATTGGCATCCAAAGCTCCTTTCCCAATGAATTTAGCATAATCTATGGAAAATATGAAAATCAAATGAAAATTATCATTTTAAACTAAAAAATATCAATAGATAATATTCAAATAAAGAGCAATTTATGCTAACTTAACTTCTTATCACTTTACCTCGAGCTTCTTTTTCTTCTTTCTTCGTTTTAACTTATAGCTAATCTCAAGGCATTTAGTCGCTCTGCCTTTAATTTTCTTTATTAGTATTTTTGTTATCTTAGTGAAGTACATTTATGACATTCTTTGTAATACCCGCCGCCCAATCCGAGAGAACCAAACGACAAGCGCCACATTCGGTGCCGGAGCACCGTCTTATGTCGCTTACTAACTCTAAATCACATATTAGAAGTGGTTAGATTTTTATAAGGAGGCAAGTAATTAAAGATTTAAAGATAATATTTAAGGACATTCTTACGAAAATTTTGCAAGAGCTTCCTCTAAAAATTAACTTGCTACACAAAAAAAATCTGCACACTTCCAATATAATTTCTCCAAACCCAAAAACTCCAATTCAACTCAAATAATTCACAAGCACTTCTAAACATCCATCCATTTTATTTAGGTTCCATCATTAACATTATGAACCCATTTATTTCAATAATATTTTTGATAATCGTCCACCAAAATATAATAAAACGTTATCACTTAATTAATCACAACTCTTAATAAATGACAAACTTAATATATACAACCTCTAAATTATTATATCAAGTCGCGCATCAGTTTCAAAAAATATAAGATCGAGTCATCTTATCATATTAGTAACTTTTCAAGAAAAATATGTATCATCATTTATACACCATACATATAATCAAATAATAATACTTAATCGGCCATCGATTTCATTAAATATAATTCAACTACTTATAACCTCAATATTATTTACAATGAGTCTATACATACCATTATTCACATAAATATACATATCCTACCCAAAATCAATATTTCTATTCTGATGCTAGCTTTCCTATCTTCGCATAGCACCCACAGCTCACAACCTGTGTGTGATAAAAATTAACACGCTGAGTGGAAGATTCAGAAGTGATAAATAACCAACAATTTAAGATAACAAGCATAGCCAAATAGCAAGTCTCGAAAATACTTTAAAATACTCAAAGTATAAAAATTAAATACTAAAATCGCATTAATTAAATTTGAACACTTGAAAACCATAAGAAAATTATAAATACCAATGAATCCTCATTCTTTTATAGTAAAATAAAATTTCATTCTTGGTTAAGGCTCGTACTAAAACAGAATAAATGTGAGCAGATTCGATCATGGCCTGTGAAAGCGCCACCCCCATCACATAATCATGGCCTATGAAAGCACCACCGTGGCCTATAAAAGCACCACCCATCAATCACACAATCGTGGCATGTGCAAGTACCATAATAATAAGCGCGTCCGCCTATTTATAAGGGTTGATAACCCTAGTATATGATCATAGTTCCACCAATAAAATGGGCTGATAACCCAAGCATGCTCACATATCACAATAAATCTCATCATACCACATTTCAATCATGTATAGTAGAGCCCGAAATAAATGCATTCTTCCACAAATAATCTCATTTCTCATTCACCATTCCTTATCCAAAAACATTTTAAAATTTACACTTATTATTTCCAAATCATTTAACTTACAACTTGTAAATGCATTTCAACCCTCTTATATTTAAGCCAAAACCATACTTTCTTAATCACAAATAATCATAGCTTAAAAATACTTAAAGATCAACATTTAAAAGATCAAAATCATGCCTTACCTATGATAAGAAGGTTCAGTCTCTTTATGAAAATAAAGGAGAAAAAGCTTTCTCCATCAAATAGTTTAATCACTAACTCAAAAGCATTACTTTGAATCATTAAATCCATTTCTTTAAACACTTAACCATAAATCCAATTTACCATTTCAAAACCTTCTTTAAGTCATGAAAAATTCCAAAACATTGGAATTCAAAGTAGAGCTTTAAACCATCATCAAATTGCTTAAAAACAAGCTCATTTTTTCCCATCTTAAAGCTTTCTTTTATTTCTCCAAAATCATGAATACTTAAAATTCAAAACGGGATTTTAACCCACCTATTAAATACTTCTCAAATAACACTTAATGAACCATAAAAACATTACTTAGGATTAAGTAATCATAAAACTCATTTTTCACATTTTCAAAGCATTCTTTATGTCATGAAAATTTCATAATGAACTTAGAACAAAATATAGCAAATACCATTCAAAACACACTTATCAAACATCAAATTAAAGGCAAAATAAAGTAAGGAAAACCAAGAAAAATCAATGCCCTTTCTCCCTTAAGGTTCGGCCTCCTTAAGTACATTATGAAGGAATTTATTTCTTTTTCAACTAAGCATTCTACCATACTAATTAACCTTCCAAAACCTCATTTAAACCAACAAATATCAAAATCCCAACACAAAATACTAAATTCCCAAAATTCATCAAAAACCTAAAAATGTCAAACTTTTTAAATTGAAAGGAAATGAAGAGTAATAATGCACTAACCTTTAAATTAAGCTTGGAGAGCCTCAATCCTTGGCTCTCTCCTTCCCTTTGGAAGAGGATTCTTTAACCTCTTCAAAGTAGAAAAAACTAACATTAAAATCAAGAATTCACAAAAGAAATTAATGGAGCATGATTTAAAGCTTATTCTACCATCTATATTCTATGAATTCATCAATTAAATCCTTAGAATCATAAATCACAACTTACTTGTTTAATAGCTTTTCTCCAAAAGTCTTAGTTTTAATTTCCAACTCCCACTCCTTAGCTTAGATCTTAATGTTTAATTACCAATTCAAGGTTCAAATTAGGTGATTTGGTGAGATTTAGAGATAGAGAAATGGAAAGAAGATGAAGAAAATGAGAGAAGGGGGAGAGAGTGGCATTGGATGAAGAGGAAGAAGAAGGTGAAGTAGTTTAGATAAGCTTTGTTGACTAAGTTAACAAAACTAATGTTGCTAATTCACCACCTTTTGACAAGTGTAAGGCTTGGATCAAGTCAAGGTATTCTAATCCAAAGGCTCTAAATATTCACCAAATAATTCTCTTCTAATTATTATTTAACTCCACAAATTAATTAAATTAATTCCATAAAAATAATTCCTCATTTGTTCCTTAATATACTACACTTAAAATAACATTCATTAGTTGCCGCAATTCTCCAAAAATATTCACGAAATATTTTCTACCCACCTAGATCATGCAAACATACTCCAAAAATACTAAATAAAATATTAGACATGCATAGTAATTTTTTCGGACCGAAATAATACCAAGTCCCGGACTGGTGGTACTATTCACAGACTGGTAAACTACTATTCACCAATAATTCATATCTTAAATTTAATTAATTAAAATTAATCGCATAAAATCTAATTAACTCTATAAATATTAATTATATTCAATATCATAATTGAATCCAAATAAAATATTATTTCTCTCTCTAGTGATACCATCCATGACCGGACAAAATAATATCATTTTAAGATCCGAAATTTTTGGGGCGTTATATTCTTGATGGGAGCATCTATGAACATAGGACTTATGCATCTTATACATCCAACTAGAATTGAAAAATTGATTAAACCAAGGTCAAATCGACCAAACCAAATTAAGTGAAAAATAGACTAAAATTTCCTTGCTCTTTTGGGCATATACTCATGTTATAGGTAATCCTACAGGTATACTTTCATAATGATTTTAATGACATTAAAAACTAGATTGAGAGAGCCTTTCAATTCTGCATCACACATCAAAACATGAATTAAAATGGGCCATAAACCTAACGAACCAATATTGGACTTAATAAGACTAAAACGAACCAAACTGGCCTTGCAATAATCCTGGTGGCATGTAGTCATCAACAATAGCTTGTGCAATCACTAGTGGGTCACCTCCTAGACAAAAATACCCTCTTCATGCGACCTGACTATAAAATCTTCCAATTCGACATATGCTAATTGTGGAAATTTTAGTCCTAACCTTTTCCTATAAAAGTAAGGCTCCTCCTTCACTATTAATGCACCTTAGAATCCATTAGTTAAGCCATCACAAGGTTTTCTACTCTCTTCTCTCAACTGTGAATTTTAGCATTCTAAGTAAGCGAGGTTAAAATCCACTCAAATTTGCTTTCTCCATAGACTCTTGTTCTCTTTTTTTAGGTCAAAAGCCTATTCCATTTGCTAAACATTGTTTTAATTTGTCTCTTCAATTTGGAACCTCTTTAGGCATCCATTCCTTAAATCACAAATTTGGCATTTGTCTTGAATCCAACTAAAGTACTATAATATTTTTCAATTTCAAACTTTCAATTAATTCTTTAAGCTCATAACTCGATAATCATATCTCCAAAAATAAACTAAATAAGAAATAAAATAAATCTATTCCTTCTCCTTCTTTGACTCATCACTTGGTAAACATACTTTCAAACATGATAAAGAATGGGTAGGACTACATGATTTTGATTCCCATTTAAAGAGATATGCAAGCAAACTCAGCGTCCGAGTCTCAAGTTGTGAACCAAATCAATCAAAAATTAACATTCTCCTCCTCCTCCTTATTCATTTATTATATTGCTTTTATACTTTTTGGAGACGCGTGATCATCATAGAACTACTAAAAGGGGGCTAGAGATGATACTCCTTTATTATTTCAAATATTCTTTTATTTGTTTTTTTCTTTGGATAATATAATTACTTATGCATAATCTGGTATTGTCATGCTTTAACCATGAGTTTTTGGTCCACCAATCTACATAAAGCCCTGAAGGATGTTAATTCTATACGCTTTTTGTATAAGAGCATATAATACATCTAAGGGAAACCTAAGAATAACTTACAGTGCCTCCTCATAAACTAGAGTTTTCCTATATAATTAAAAATCATGGTCATAGCTTCATTATTTGCTATGAGGCGATAAGCAAAATAATAAAGGACCTCAAATTTCTCAGCAATTTAGCAAATGTCATTAGCAGAAAAAATTAATTTGATTCTAGAAACATCATTTCTAAAAATAAATCAAGAAGACAGGAACTGAAGTTTAAAGCATAAGCAAAAGAGAAGAGCACACAAACATAAAAAGCCTTTTTAAAAATTACCTCATACTTCAAAGCTCTATTGGCCCATAGAGAAGGATAAGAAAAAAATAGATCTTGTTTGCCACTTCGAAAATTTCAAAAACTGGTAAAGAATAATGCTTAAAATATAAGTCTAAGGGGTATAAATAGTGCAGTCAAATCTAGTTGCAGTTATATATTTTAAAATCAAAAAAGAAGAAAGTGGAGAAACCATGATTTGGGTATGCCTCGAGACATATATGTCAAGATTTTTCTTGGCTAAAGCATTATTTTTTGTCCTTGCATAAACCTAAAGATTCATACTTGTATAGAGAGAGGTGCTTAAAAAGATGGAGTTTAGCCAACTCAGCATAATATAGCTAGCTTCAATCCAACAAAAGCAAAAATAATAGGAAAATAAAATTTAAAGATTCACTACTTATTAGAGGATATTTATTTAATCAAAATTGTTAAGTCCAAAATAACAAAGATCCATAACCTAACTCAAGCCTAAGCTATCAGACAATCAAAGCTCAGTGTTGTATATAAGCTACTGAGAAAGTCGTATTCCTTGACTAAGAAAAACTATGAAAAATAGTCAAAATACTAATCAAATACTGACTACTAGTAATCAATAATCTATTAGGACTCTCTTTATTTTATATAATGGATTATGCATCTTACATCAAACGTAACACTTGCCACCTAATCCCAAAAGATTAGACGGCAAATATCACATCCGATGTCGGAGGCACCATTCTAATTAACAAATTAATCTTAGAAATTACTATATGAATTAGAAGTGATTAAACATTCACAAGTCTAGCAAGTATTAAATTTTAACATAGAAAAGTATCTTGGAAATCCAAAAAAAAAATTGCAAGAGTTTCCTTAAAAGAAACTGAAATTAACTAAAACTTGTGAATACAAACACTCCCAATTCAAACCTCAATCATTCAACCAAACTTTAATACAATCAACTCAACTCAACCTTAACTTACACATATATATAATCATTCATTTCTCATAATCACCATCATAACAACAAACCTAGGATATTCAAAAATAATAGTCTCATAAATCCAAGCTATGTATAATTAACGTAGAAGTAAATTCTACATCAAGATATTACATAAACCATAATTTAACTCATTTTACATGCCCAAATAAAATGTACTTCAAATATATTTAAGTTATACATACAATGAATCATAAATACATAATACTAAAATTATAACTACCAAAAATATCTCTTCAGCTCGAGTAGCAACCACGGTCTATAATCTGTGCGTGATGAAAATCAATACACTTAGTATAAAACTCAATGGTTCTCATAAATCACACGCATTCCAATATTGCGATAGCAACATGCACTCAAATCATATAATTCACATGTAGTCTCATAATCACATAACCATTTGAATAATAATCATGCATAAGCGTACATAGTATATAGTACCATATTAAACTCCTAAACCATAGGATTCATAATTATCATCATATCATATATTCGCTATTCAAACATTAATACTCTATATATAAGCATCCTAGATATTTAAAATCTAAATCTTACATATCACATATATGGCTCCATTTATTTGCATAAATACATATACACAACTACAAACATACATTATAAGATCATTTAAAATAAGGAACTCAACTATAAATTTGAAGCATTTAAATCATTAGCATAAGTCTCAATTATGGGCACGTATACACTCAAGGGAAAATGAAGCAAATAAGATTTCAACAATAGATTCAAAAAGGTTATGAAAGCCAATAGAGTCAGAGGGGCTTTAAAAGCCTAATAGAAATAGATAAAACACGTCCGCTTATACAGGAGGCACTCACGTACCTAGAATATGATCATAGCTAATATCACAATGATATAAAGTGTCAAGCATGCTCATGTAACAGAATAAATTAAATCACACATCAAATTTACACCAAGTATATTTGAGGCCAAATCTTATCTTTCTTTTCTTTTTATTTTTAAATCTTAGATTTCTCATAGAACTTGTTATTCTTTTAGCATACTTAAAATCATTGTAGGTTCTTAATTTTGAATCCAATAAATCATGAAACTCTTACTTTGTCATAATAAACTTAACATAAGATTTTCATGTCATAAAAGTCATTTTTCATGTTTACTTCATATATTCATAAGCTAACACCATCGTATCATTTCCTAAACACATGTAACCATACCATTATGCTAAATAAACAAGCTTCATGACATACATGCAAAATTTCTCAAATAGCAAGTCATAGAAAATATTTAGTATAAATGTGTATCTCATTAATCAAATCATTTCTTTCTCATCCAAGTCATCCAAAGTACTTCATATATCATGAGAAACACAATTTCTCTTAAAGCATGCATAATGTCATACTTTACCTCAAAAATCCCTATAACTTAAGTCATAAGAAAATTGATATTTTTAAACATCTACTAGGAATATTCATATACTACGAATATTCATAATGAATGATGTTACCTCAAATATTCATATTTGGGCAAGCCATACTTTAGCCACATGTTAATCATTACATAAGAATTCCATTCATTAAAATCATAGAAACTCATAGGACACATAGTAATCCTACACATAGTCATACATAAGGAAAATGCTCATAAGAGGTTCCCATCATGAAAATTAAGTTCTAGCCATCTTAACATCATTCATTAAGTGTCAACATCATTCATATATGTTCAACACATTCACTTACAAGTTTTAGAAGCAAAATCCCTAACTTTTACCATACTTTAATCATAAGAAGTTTAACATAACTTGGCATTCCTGTAATTTAATCTCACTAGCATCAAAATACACTCGTAATGCATTAATTAGAAGTCCCTTCATGCTTAAACAAGTAAGGAAACACTTAGGACACAAAGAACCGAATCAAACGGGCTTGGTTTATTTTATTTAATAAAAATATTTCTCTTTTATTAAACCCATTTATTCCTCAAAAAAAAATTCTCTTATTTTGGTAAGAGTTTTATTTTTGGAGTCGCCACCCTTATTAGGAAAAAATTCTCAAAGTAGTCGATTCTTTGGAATCAGCTAATCCACTTTTAAACTAGAGATGATGTTTGGAATTTAGGTATGAAATAAGAAGGTATTAGGCACCCATTTTGCCAGTTAAATCAGCCTCCTTGTTGTCCAAATATTCACAATTGTTAATAATCCGATTAACTAAATTAAGATATAAATCTTCTTTACACAATTTTTGAAGAAAACTACATCATTCATTCAAATTATTGCAATCATGATAAGCGTGAAATATAAAGCATTCATAAAGAAGGATGGGGGGCGGGGGTCATTCGTACCATCCTAATTGTTACAATCTATCCATTACCCTCCAAATTTCTCAAACCCAATCTAATTATTACAAATAAGCTCTTTAATGAGATCTATTAAGGTCTCTTTACATTTTTAAATAATAACTAGTAAAACACAATAAGAAATAATAATCCAAACAAACAACACAAAAATAAAGACTTATAATAATCCCAAAACTAAAGATCATACATCCTAATCAACCAACAATCACACGTTCACAAAAATGAAGAAATTATGCATGAACAAAATATAAACTTGATGAATAAGAGATTAGCACAACAACAAACATAAAGGCATTAACTTAAAGAGCATAAAATTAAATGACAAAAAAGTAAAGTGCTTGTAATGTAAAGACATTAATAAAAAGATGAGAAATTAAATGGTTAGTCAAGATTTAAGCTCATGATCTTGATGATCATTAAGGATTAGGAATAAATTCATCAATCACAGCTCTCAACCTTATTTTATTATTTATTTGACCCATTTGTGACCAAATACACGTTCTAAACCCTTTAGAATTGGAGTTAAGTCTCTGGATGTCCGAACAAGGGGCATTTATTAGGTTTTTATTATTTTGAACATCTAAAATGAAGGGCCTTGCACCATTGGGGGTTGTGGCATGCACCACATAGATGTGGTGTGTGCCCCACTTTGTGGTGCAAGGCCTTTCCCAAATCATGAAGGTTCAGATAAAGAGCAAGTCAAAAAGTAGAGCATTTTGGCCCATGTGGCGTGAACAATAGGCCTATGGTGCACGCCACACACAGTGGCTTACGCCACTACCTTAGGCAGTGAGCCACAATGGCACAAAGTCCCCTTTTAGTTGATCCTCGATTTCCCTCTCAACCAGACCTAATAAAGTTGTTCAAAACACTAAAAAGAGAAAGAAAAAGGTATACGAGTGAAGCTGAAGTTCTTAGAAACTACCTTTGAAGATTTTTAAAGATTAGTTCAAAAGTGGATGAAGAAACCCAAACAAACTTCGCACTTGATTCAGTAGTCTGAGATTTGAGATTAGATGTGTGTTTTTAGAAAGATTAATTGTAACTTACTCAGATTCTTTTAGAAAAATTTTCTCTCTTGACCTAAATCAATAAGATTTCTTATAGCTTTTAGGTTAAAGGAGTTTTAAGAGAAAAATTTGCTAGAGTTTCCTTTAGCAATAAAAAATTCTCCTTTTTGGCTCACTTGCCAATGTCTATTTATAGACATTTGAGAGTGAGCTGGCCTCATCTAGGGCTGACGTGGCAAAAATTCCACTGTCTCACCATATAATGGGACCGAACCCATTTTTACTTAAATGGACTAGGTGGCATGTAAAACGAGGCAGTATATGAGGAAGTGTGTCTAGCGAGCCTGACGCTTGAGCTCGATTTTCATCACAAAACGTAGGTAACTCGAAAAAGTAAAAGTGGTTAAACACGTAGATAATCTCAACCACGGACCATTGGTCTTAAATCAGAGCGATTGAGAATCGTAACCTAATTTATTGTAAAAAACGGTGCATCATCAGTGAACCTTTTAGGGGAAAAATTTGAGTGTCTACAGTTTGCCCCCATTTTGATAATATTATGCTTTTTAAGCCAAATGTCATCAAAGTGTAAAGCAAATGCTTAAGTAAGAGAATACCTACTTGGTTTGTGTTGCATGAATGACTTTGATGGATGAAGTGAGCCATTTCGACGACTTTGTTAATGTGAGTTACCATTACGACATTTATTGGGTGGACGAATTCTGCTATGGTGGTTATTGGCGGCTTCTGCAACTATTTGCACAAATCGATGGCTTTAATAAAATGCATGGGTTGTCCTTTGGACGATGCCTTCTTTGAAGGGATTCGATGTGCCACTTTGGACGGCTTGATTTTGAGATGCTCCACTTTGGAAGGTTACGCTTTGGACGATGCCTTCTTTGAAGGGCTTTGGTGCTCTTGCCTTAAGAGACTTATGGATTTCCTACCTCAGAGGACTTACGATTTTGCCATATTCTTCTTTGGGACGTGATTGTAAAATAATTTTAGCAACACAAGGGAAGAGGCTCTTTGGCCAGTTATTGTTAAAAATTATATGATTAGGCCCAAAAAAGCATGTGTATGTGTGTTTATATTTAAAACATGTGATTGAGAGTGTGATTGTGTGTGATTGTGTAATTGTATGATTGTGTGTGAAACATGTTATTTTGCTTAAACATAGAATTAAGAAAACTTACCTATTGTCTAGGAAATTTTCTCTGTGATCAATGGTGATGCCCTTGCTTAGGCGATGAATCAAGATGAATTATCGGCTAAGTATGAGATCTATGTTGTAGCTGTTGAGCTAGAAATCCCACACTAGGATCAACAAACCTGCAGAGCTTATACCCACGGTTAGAAAAACCTTATAGGCTTCATTTTTATTTCTCGGCTAGCTGTGTAGCCGGTACCTATCGGGTCTTTGCTCATGGCCCATTATTAGGAGAAGCTCCTCCACTTGGTGACTTATATGACCGCAATGATGAAGGCAGTTTGGCTCGTACCTCTGGGGTATTGTTTATTCTTGAAACTTCTTTTTATTAGGCTTTGCCCCTATTTGTTCTTAGGAGCTCTTTTTATGGGGTTTGCCCCTGTATATTCAACTGCCTCTCATTTTGGGCTTTCCCTAGTTTATTCGAGATTGTTTCTCATTGTATAGGCTCTACCCCAATTTATTGTGAAACTGTATTTATGGGCTCTACCCCTTATTTATTCTCCAACTGCTTCTTATTCTAGGCTTTGCCTTATTTTATTCTTCAATTGTCGCTTGTCATGGGCTTTACCAAGTTTATTCTTGTATTACCTCTTGTTGCGGGTCCTTGCCCCAGTTTTATTCTTTGAAACTAATTGTGGTGTGTTATAGACGCACTGTCTTCCATAAATTTAGGTAAAAGAACTTTAGGAGTTGAGTTAAAAGTGGCAAGAGTGATGCTCATGAAAGCACTTATTGAAGATGGCCTTGATCTGAAAAGTTCAGAAACACCACAAGGAAACTATATACGATATGCATGCATGATATGCAAAGCTAATGCAAAATCTTATAATATAGCAAGCTCGTATGGATCGCCATTTTAAGGATAAAGAGGTTCATTCTGGTTGTGGTGTCTGACCAAGGTAGAAACATGAATAACTGAGTTGTCGGGAGCATTGAGCTCGAGGATGATTTTGATGACACCTAATGAAAAATTTAGACTTTTTCGTCTATACCATGTCTATATTTCATCAAATTTTTTTATTTGACACACTGAATGAGGAGTTCACCATCATTTTTGCGAAAGATCGATTATCGATGGGATTACCACAATGCCTTAATTGGATATTGATCCCACTTCATTGAACATTTCCTTGCTCGGGATTTAATTGACTGATATCCTGTCAGATGAACCAAAATTAGGCATTTTGTCATTGTTGCCTTTATTAAAATGAGCATAGAGCTTGGATCATTACGTTCATTTTGGTTGCCGCTTGTCTCCACTTGCCTTATGAGCTAGTGCTTTGCGCCGACTAGCATGGATAATTATTATATTATCAGGTCTTTTCCAATTATAGATCAGATGCAAAGTGACTGTGCACCATCTCTAGTTATTCTCTCTTTAGCCCGGTTAGGAGAATCATCTTGAAATTTTGGCACTGATCTTAGTTTGATGGCGAACCCACCCATTCTTAGATAAATGTATCCCTAGTCATTCTCATATGCTCTAATTTTTTCCTAAGCCATTCTTTCATGTTTTCGGCTTAGCAAGCTTCTTCTTTTTTTTTTTCTTTTTATTCTTTTATTTGCCTTATCTTTTGCCTGAGTTTCCCATTTCGAGTTTTCAAATTAGCAAGCTTTCTTCTCTTTATTTTATTTTTATTACTTTTATTTGCCCTAACTTTTGCCTAAGCCACCCTTTTCGGTTTCCAACTTAGTGGATTTCCTTCTCTTTTTCTTTGTTTCATTGATCTGTGTCATATTTGCCATTCTGGGCTAATGAGAAGCTTAAGAGGATAGGGTTGCCATCAGACCAACTATTATGGGTCACAACACTTAGCTCGGCGTTAAAGATGCATCTTTTGAGATTTAGTAGAAGAATGGACAACAATTTTCAAATTATAACCCTCTAGCAAACATTAGACGGATCCATCCATGTTGGAATATATAGCACACATTGCATTCTCATATATGCTTTGTGTGCCTCTATGTGGGTCAACAATGGCCACGACCTACCATCCGAATTGTGCAACCTCACAATATGGCTTTATTAGTCTACTCCGTACTTTAACTCACTTTAGAAGAGGCTTGATTACCTAGAGATTCTTATCTCATTTTATTTCCTTTTAGTAAAGTGGTATCATTGTTCCTTTTCCTGATAAAGTTGACGATTTAGAATAATCGTAATGGCCATGTACTTATACTGAGATTGAAGCAGACATGAGTGTCATAGCTGTAATAATAGTTTATTTCTTGATAGGTCTAACAGATAGTTGTCTTATTCCTCTGCTCTTAAATTTTATATAATAATCAAAATATTAACTGTACTTTAATAAAGGGTGCAAAAAATGCTATACATAATGATTTTACTTGAAATGTTTGAAATATTTCCTTTTATTCCAGATCAATAATGTAAATTCACATCATTTGCATAATGACAAAAACATAACACGTGAAGCTTTAAAGTTAATAAAAACACAAAAGGTGAATTTAATTAATTGGGCTTTGCCATAGACGTTTCATCTTAAACATAAAATTTCTCCAACCTACCTAGGTTGACCAATTTTGTAAGCTCAGTGCCTTTTAGGTCTAGTAGCTTCAGTGCACCTTTTGAGAACATTTTCTTATCATGAATGTGCCTTCCCAATTAAGCTTGTATTTACTCCTTGGGCCATAAATATTCGGCCTCATCTGTCTCAAGTCCAAATTTCCTACTCTCAATAGTTTTAAATTGACTTTCTTGTTGAAGTGTTCAACTGTTCACCTTTTATACAGTTGTTCCATAAAACTAATGTTAAGTGTCTTTTTGTCTAGGAGAGCTAATTCTTGACAGTAGCTTTCATTCCATTTACATTCTAGAATTTTGGATTGCATCATTATGTGCAAGCACCACACTTATATCTTAGTCTATAGCATAGCTTCCATTCCATAAACTAGAGAATAAGGAGGTGCCCCATTCACAGGCTCGGTGGTGGTCTTGTAACCCTATAAAGCATATTGCAACTTTACGGCCTAAATGCAAGGATTCTCAATAATTTTCCTCAAAATCTTTTCTTTCTTTTTCTTCTTATTATTTTCTTTTTTTTTCTTTTGTTTTTCTTTTGTAACACTGTAACTTTTGCTTAAGCCGGCATTGTAGGTTTTTGACTTAATAAGCCCTTTCTTTTTTCTTTTTCTTTTTTCTTTTTTTTCTTTACTTTTCTTTTTTCTTTTTTTTCTATTTTTATGTTTGTTTTTCTTCTCTTTTTTTTCCTTCTTTTTTCTTTCTTTCTTTTTTTCTTTTTTCTTGTGATATCCTTGTTTACAGCCTCCCCTACTGTATTTTCTTATGGGCGATATGGTGAAGACTAATGATGCTAAATTCTATGTTTTGCTAATAGCATTTTCACTTTTGCTTGAAACTGAACTACATTATTTGTCACTTTATGATGTGGGATCTCAAATCTACAAACAACATTCTTTTCGACAAATTTAGTCATTTGCTTGACATTGATGTTCTTGAAGCATTCTGCCTCACCCCATTTTGAGGAATAGTTTACTGCCACCATTATGAATTCTTGTTCATTGAATGTAGGTGGCAAGAATTTGCCAATAGTATCTATTTCCCAAGCTGCAAATGACCTCCTCCATGCTTTCTTTATAGTCGAATTCTTCATTATGGGTGACTTCCTCTCACTCGGCTCCTTTCAACAAGTCAAGATTTTTTTATTTATTTTTTTTCTCCCCTCCTTTTTTTCTTTTTTTTCTTTTCTTTTTTTTCTTTCTTTCTTGCTTTGGCCATAACTAATTAGAATTTTGAGCTTCGAGGGCTTTGACTTCTTGCGCAGAGCTTTGATGGCTACAAGGTTACAGGAAATGTATGCATGAATGCATGGAAATGTCACAGGAAATATAATCATGCAATATGACATCGTGAAATGCAACTATATGCTATATTCTGTCATGATTCAATCATTACTGTTCAAAATGAAGATTGAAGAAACACTTTTAAGAATTGTAAGAATCAAAACGTGCCTTATTTTATAGCCAAATATTTGGAATGTCCCTTTTTTATCCTTGTATCCCTTTCTTTTCGCCTCAAACAGGGTTTGAGCAAGGTCTTTTCTTTATATACAATCGAGACTTTTCTTTTTCTGATTTTTGATTTTTTTTTTTTTTGCATTTTTTCTCGAGATATTGAAAATATTTGGCTCAAAATAGATAACTTCATATATTACAACAAAGGTTGACTTCTTACAATAACCCTATTTGGCCCTATCAAGGTTTTTATACTTTTTTTATTACTTAAGCCTAAGACCATTGATATAGTCTAGCATCCTCTAATCCTTCATTTCCACAAGGCGATTTATGCATGAAGGTGAAGTCCGTCTCCACACCTTGGAAGAGTGTCATGGCTTCAAGTTGTACTTGCTTGATTTCAAACGAGAATGGGCCTCTTCTAGGGGTCTTCATATGTCGATGTTTGAACTAAAGCTTCTTCCTTGGCACTTGAATTTTGGCCTTAAATTGAAATGTCAACCTTGGAGAGAGAGCCTTCTTGGCTCATTTTGATTCAAGCACTTCCTTTAGGTCTTTCCCTCTTCGTCATCTTGAAAGATGGGACCTAGACATGATAGAACATTCTTGTATGGCTACAACAAAACAAGTTAAGTGATGTATGAATAAAGCACAACACAATCATAGCAAATATACAAACAAAGGGGATGAGAGTTGGGAAATGCATGATCTCCACCCTTATATCTCCCACAGACGATTCAAGGTTGAAGTCTTTTCTAAACCCTAGGACATATAGGTTGGGCCCATAAACCATCATGGGTTTTTGGACAAATGCCTCTCGCATTTATTGTATGAATGCAACAATCATAAATTTATTAAGGACAACCTAAAGGAAGGAAATACGGTCAATTACATGAGCTTAGGTAAAGTTTATTAAGTCTTGGATTCCATAAGTGAGAATTAGTTATTTCCTCCCTTTTGCTTTGGGTTTAAACAAAAAGTGATCACGAATTTTGCCAATTTTTAAGATATATCAAATGGTACTTGACTTATGGATGGTGTATATTAGTGGCGGATCCAAACAATCAAGCAGAGTGTAAGGACCACAACCCCCAATATCACCTTTAGGGTTTAGGGTAGAAATGAGATAAAGAAGAGATAAATGCATGAATGATATTTATAAGTACAAAAAGTAGACTCAATTTAAAGTTAATGGCATTATTAAAGATTTGTGAATATTTGGACAACTTTTAGAGTAAACTCACTTATTTGAATCCAAAATCAAAAAATAGAGATTTTGGGGTTGATCCTTAGCAGAGTCAGCAGGTTGAGGACATATGGTTTCTACCAAAAGAATTAGAAAGAACCGAATCAAACGGGCTTGATTTATTTTATTTAATAAAAATGATTTTCTTTTATTAAACCCATTTAATCCCCAAAAACAGGTTCTCTTACTTTGGTAAGAGTTTCACTTTAGAGTCACCACCCTTATTAGGGAAAACTTCTCGAATTAGTCGATTCTTTGGAATCGGCTAATCTAGTTTTACACCAGAGATGGGGTTCAGCTACAAAATGGGAAAGTAATTGAGCACCCATTTTGCCTAGTTAAATCGGCCTTCTCGTTATCCAAAGATTCACAATTGGTAATAATGCGATTAACTAAATTGAGATGTAAATCTTTTTTATCCAATTTTTAAAGAAAACTATATTATTCACACAAATTATTGTAATCATGATAACCATGAAATATAAAGCATTCATAAAGAAGGAAAGGCGACAACAGAGTTACAAGCCATCCTAATTGTTACAATCTATCAATTACCCTCCAAATTTTCCAAACCCAATCTAATTATTACAAACAAGCTCTTTAATGAGATTCATTAAGATCTCTTTACATTTAGCAATAATAACTAATAAAATATGATAACAAATAATCATCCAAACAAACAACACAAAAATAAAGATAAATAATAATCTCAGAACTAAAGATCATACATCCCAATCAACCAACAATCACACATTCACAAAAATGAAGAAATGATGCATGAACATAAGAACTTGATGAATAAGGGATTAGCACAATAACAAACATAACTGCATTAAATTAAAGAGCATAAAATTAAATGACATAAAGGTAAGTGCTTGTAACGTAAAGAACATTAATAAAAAGGTTACAAATTAAATGGTTAATCAAGATTTAAGCTCATGATCCTGATTTTCCTTAAGGATGATCAAGAAATTCATCAATCACAGTTATCAACCTTGTTTTATTTTTTATTTTATCCATTTATGACAAAATACGCGTTCGAAATCCTTTAGGATTGGAGCTAGGTCTTTGGATGTCTGGAAAAGGGGCGTTTATTGAGTTTTTATTATTCTATACCTTTAAAATGAAGAGCCTTGCACCACAGGGGGTTATACAGCGCCATATAAATGTGGTGTGCACCCCACGTAGTGATACAAAGCCTTCCCAAATCAAGAAAGTTCATATAAAGATCAGGTCAAAAAGTAGAGATCTGTACTCATGTGGTGCAAGCCACATGCAGTGGCTTGTGCCACTTGCTGAGGCAATGTGCGACAATGACACGGAGTCCCCTTTTTGGCTGATCCTTGGTTTTGCTCTCAAGTAGACCAATTAAAGGTGTTTAAAACACTAAAAAGAGAAAGAAAAAAGGGTAGAGTGAAGTTAAGGTTCTCAGAAACTACCTTTGATGATTTTTGAAGATTAGTTTGAAAGTAGATGAAGAAACACAAACAAACTTTACTCTTGATCCAATAGTCCAAGTTTTGAGATTAGATATGTGTTTTTAGAAAGATAGATTGCAACTTACTCAAATTATTTTTTGAAAACTTTTCTTTCTTAACCCAAACCAATAAGATTTTTTATAGATTTTAGGTTAAGGAAGTTTTGAGAGAAAAATTTTCAAGAGTTTCTTTTAGCAATCAAAATTCTCCCTTTTGGCTCACCCCCAAAAGTCTATTTATTTATAGACATTTGTGGGTGAGTTGGCCCCATCTAGGATGACGTGGAAAAAATGTCATTGTTAGGCCCTGCAATGGGAGCAACCCACTTTTATTTAAACGGACCGAGTGGCACAAAAAACTAAGTGGTACACCGATAATTGTGTTGGGCGAGCCCAACGCGCTTCCTGAGCTAGGTTTTCATTACGAAATTCCCCAAAAAAAAATAAAAGTGGTTAAACACGCAGATAATCTCAGCCACGGATCATTGATCCAAAAACCGAAGCGATCGCAAATCCTTATCAAATTTTATACAAAAATGGTATATCATCACTAAATGTTTTAAAGGCAAAATTTGAGCGTCTACACTTACCTATGCATATAGTTTGGCCCAATGCAGTTCCTAGAGAAAAAAAGCTTCTCCCATCAACTCAATCATTCAAATATTTTCAAAACTTGCCCAAGAATATAAATTACCCACTAACATGCATCAATTTAATCATATAGCTAATTTTCCTTAATTTTAGCATAACTTTAGTCATAGAAAAATTACTAAAACCTATCATTTGCACAAAGCAAGTTTACCAACTTTTAAAACATATATAAAACATTCAATTAGAGGCTTAATCACACTTTAAAAGAAGAAAAACTCATGTCTTACCCCACTAGGGTGGTTCTTCCATTATAGGAAGAAATTGAAGGAAACTTTCTGCTAAACAATTGATCATTCTCATGACTTGTAAATTCACCCAAGAACACATTTAACTTAACATAATTATATATTAAATACGAAATCTCCAATTTTAACATGATAGGCTAGAAAATTAAAAATAGAAAAAATAAGAGGAAAGAGTAATCTATGAACACTAACCTTAATTTGAAGCTTTAGAAAGCTTCAAGAACTCCTCTACCCTTTTGCTTTTCCTTTGTCTTTTGTAGAGGGTTCACCTACCTTTAACAAAGGATAAAAAAATCACAAAATTAACACAATAAAATTATAAAAAAAATGGAGTACAGCATGCAAGAAGAAAGAAAATGCAAGAACTAACTAAAACCCATAATAAAAATCTAAGCCTTAGAATCCAACTCACTTGTTATATAAATACCTTAACTTTTTTCGAAGTTCTTCAACCTCAAAACTCAATTTCTAGCTTTAATATGCCATAGAAACCAATAGTTGTAGGTTTAATTTGGACTATTTTGGTGTAATTTGGATTAGAAGACAAAAGCAAAGAAGGGAGGGAGAGAGGGGACAATAGGCCATAGAGAGGAGGAGAAAAGAGGAAAGAATATTCTATCACAAAATGAGGAAAATTGGCTTTTTCAGATCATTAAGGACATTTTAGTAATTTTCAACTATTTTCTTAAAAAGTTATTGATGGAGGATGTAGATTAAGTCTTTGGTATGTTAATCCAAGGGCTATAAATAATCCTCAATAATCTCCTCTCGTATTATTATTTTTTCTTTCTCTGCAATAATTATTACATTTTCTCTAATTTTCTAAATAAATAAAAATACCATAATCTATTATTCATTAATTACTTAAATTTTCAAAATAAATTTATAGCTTATTTTCTATCCATGAAAATAATACATACATGCTCTAAAAATATTAAATAAAATATAAAACATAAATAGTAAATTTTTCGAATCTAAATAATATCGATTCTCAGATAAAAAGAACTATTTACAAATCGATAAATTATTATTTTAAATACTGAAAAATATAGAGTTACATCAAAGGTACAACTAATCAATTTCAATTATCTTCGTAATCCTCCATAGCTGACTTAGGCAACAAAGTGTCTCTTCGCTTCAATCGGTATTGTTATTCGTTATCTTCATCTGTATCACTTCTCATTTATAATTAGATATTTGAGCCAATTAGAAAACATAATGAAAATTTATCAATGATATTCATACACCACTCAAAAATGATTTGATATGGTCCAAAAAGACCTTAGAGGGCTCACTTCTCCTTGTTAGTAATACAATAAATTGATCATTTCAAAAAAAGAATAAAGGCTAATTTGATTCTTGACTTTTTTTAAAAGATTAAAAATATCATATTTGATCTTTCCATCAATTTTAATGTTTGAAATTGTTTACAATAATTAAAAAGGTTATATTTAATCTTTTAAGTCAATTTTAAAACTAACATTTATTAATGTGTTTATTACATATAAAATTTATATATTACTCTTGTCGAACAAATTAAAGTTATATTACATACTTTGAGATTTTCTATATGTTTATGGATTTTAATTTTTTATTTAAAAGTGTTGAAAAGGTTTTTTAGAATAGAAAAAAAAAAGTCAAGCCCATTAATAATACTCCAACTAACATCACATTCGTAATTCCATAGTTTTTAATAATACTCGCCGGTTCCATAGTTCTTTTTTATTTTTAATCCATTATTATCCAATCCTATTCTACCCTCATGTAATCTGGACACTATCTCTCTCTCTAGTTTATGGATCGAAATTAGCCCAACAATACCAATTCTTACAATTTCATGAATCAAATTTTATCACCAATCCTTTCTTCGAATTTTATCACAATCCAGAAATATCTAGAAGATAAAATTCTCATAACTAAATTATTATACTAGTTATGAAAACATAAATATATTTGGCATATGCAAGTCCTATGGTCAAAGCATGACCAATTCTGAATTGTAGGTAAAATTGTATTTTTTTTATTTTTTATTTTTTAAGTTGGTCAATTCTTATTTCACCGACAAAGTCACAGCACTGTATCATGTGTGTGGAAAAATTCTTTTGTCCACACGTATATTTTCTAATAAACGTTGAATTTGATAGCTCAAGAGCCATCCAACTTCTAATTGGAAGAGGTTATATTTTCTATCTTTTTTCTTTTTAATTTTTTAATTATTATTTTTTGCTAAAGACCTGGTCTTTTTTTTTTTCGTTCTTAAGTTTCTAACTAAAGCCAGGTCCAGTTTTTACTTTCTAAAACCAAAGAAGACAAGATCGTTGAATTCTATAAAGATCCAACAATACTTGAATAATTATAAACTGAATTCGCAACCGAACCGATATAATGATTAAATCAAGATTGGATCCGGTTGGACTGATTCAATCAAATTCTTAATTTTTCAATATATATATTGAGATTGCAACAAAATAATTTTCAACCCATTTTTTAGAGAAAAATTTAATTTTTTTCAAAAAAAAATCGGTTTTTATTCAGAAAATCCAATTTTTACACCGGTTCAACTTGATTTTCTAAAAAAAATTCAATTTTTTTAAAAAATCGGCCAACTTGATAATCGAACCAAACAACCAATAGATTTTGGTTTAATTAATTCAACTAGTCAGTCTGATCCAATTCCAACAATATTGTATATGAATATCCTTTTAATTTATTCGAGAGGATATAAAATTTTAGCATATAATTTCTTTTAATAAAAATTTTGAAGTCTAAACTTTATATAAAAATTTTAGCCAAATATGGATCCTACTATTGTTCATGCCTAATTGAAAAATTTTTAACTTGACTATATTTAATTTAATTATAGTGTGACCAGGTGCACCTGTAGCTAATTGTTACTTAATCTCGCTCCAATTTGGTTGTCTTAATTTAATTTAATTCTTCATTAATCACTAATTGATTTAATTTCAATTAGGATATTTTACTGTAATTTAATTTTAGGTGTGATCTAATTTAATTTAAATTTGATTGTCTAATTAATTTAGTTCAAGTGCGACACAATCAGTGTAACTAAGTATAACTTAATTCTAAATATAACTTAATTTAACTTGAATTAGATTATCTAAATTTAATTTGATTCAAGTGTAACTAAGTATGATTTATTTAATTATTTGTTTTTAGAAGAATGATTTATTTAATTGTTAAGTCCTTAAACTTCAATTTGAATGTAATTTAATTTAATTGTTAAAAGTGACTTAATAAAGTATAAGGTAAACTCAAATGAAGTGAAATAACCCGTTAATTTGTTTTTAAAAGAATTTTTATTTAAAATTTAATTGTAAATTTTCACCAATGAGAATTGGCGAAAAATAATATTTTATGCCGCGAACCGAATTGAAAACCGAATTTAAATAGTCTAACTCAGTCGAAAAAATCCTTAAATCAAATGGAATTAGGCGAAATCGTTGGGTTAGACCAAATCAGTTCAAATTGAACCGAAACCATTTAATTAAAATAAATAAATAATAATAATAATAATAAATTAATAAATTAAATAAATTAAAAAAAAAAAAGAAAAAATTTTTTTTTCTCTCTCCTTCCTCTCCCGTTCTCCTCCCTCTCTCGCAACCCTCTTTCGTTCGCCTCACACCAGAGCAGCGCCACCATCGCCACCTCCCCTCCAGGCGACCTCCGATCATGAACCGACGGTGAAGGTCAGCTCCTTCTTCTTCTTCTTCTTCTTCTTCTTCTTCTTCTTTTTCGCTCGACGCTGCTGTCTCTGTGACAGCAGCTCTCCTTCGATCTCAGGCGATTTTCTGCAGTTTTCGGCGAGCTTGGACAGCAAGGTGAGCTCGAAATCCTTCCTCTTTTGCTATAAATCGATTCTATTGCATTAAAATCCAGTAATTTTTGAAGATTTGAGGATTTGGAGTTTAGGGTTATAATTGAATAAATTTGGGTAATTGATAAAATTAAACACTAGATGATAAAATTGAGTTGCGAATTGAAGAGGTCATGAAAATCTGAGTGTTTTGATGTTAATTTTGCAAATTTCTGGGCAAGTCCGATTTACCGGCCACCATGCACGGCGGCGGAGGCGGTGGTCCGGTGACCGGCCAGCGGCGGTCCGGCGAGACTTCCAAAAACGCAGAATGCTGCATTTCGCGCTGAACACGAATCCGAAGTCCAATTTTCAATCGGTATAATTTATGTTTCAGTTATTTAAATTCAGTACAAATTCAAATTAGAAATTAATACTGTTAAATTAAATTGGCTTAATTAAAATTAAGTGAATTACATGAAAATTAATTGCGAAATGAATTTCTAAATTCATTAGTGAAATTAGCCAATTTAAATAGATTACAAACAAAGGTGAAAAGGATTTATAAATTGGGAAAAATATAAATTAAGTCAGTTGAATTGTTAAAGGTAGAACAATATAAATACCGAAATTGAAATTAAGTGAAATTGAGATTGGAGATTGGGAAATGACTGTGAATTGCCCGATGGAAGAGCTGTGTATTATGATGTGTAAAATTTAGACAGAATTAATATAATGTATGAATTATTTTGAAATAAACCGATTAAATAAATACTTGTGCATGTGTGTATAAATGATCTTAATAAATTATCATATTAAATAAAGAAATAAATTAATAAGAAACGAATTAGCTAATTAAACACAAATTGTTTATATTATATTTATTTGATTTTGGTAACATATTTAGAAATGAAA
>CANUEX010046840.1:0-21275 GCA_948099535.1 Jatropha multifida | reverse complement strand
GTATTTTGATGGTAATTAATATAAGGATGAATATTTGGTAGAATTAATTAAATACATGTGGTGAGTTGAATAAATATATTTTGTGATGAAGTAAATAGAATTAATATCTAGACTAGATGCAAAATAAGTAAATAAATTAATTACTGGTAAATAGTAAGGTTAGTGAAATATTAGAAATCTGGATTATATTAAAATAGGTAGACAGTTATATTTTTGTGGAAATAATATTAGAAGTTTAGTCAGAAAAATAAAATAAGGTTTATTAGAATAATATTCTTAATTAAGTGAGTCAGTAACTAATTATATTTCTTTAATATATGTGTTTCTTAGATCGACCAAGTTCCTCTACTGCTCCTCCGAATCAGAACCCAGGACAGACCTGAGTATTATTCTGGGATCACAGTGAGTAATAATAAATGGTGCACATCATCCTGCATACATGCACTTCATATGCATATCATATATTCTTCATATTATTTAAATAATTATGATCATTTCTTATTGCTATATTGATATTCTTCATTTTTCAAATATAATATTCTAGTTCTATAATCTTAGTCTTTGATATATAATATTTCGGTTCTCTAAATTTATATAATTTTTGCCCTTGATTACATTCATATGTTGCATTTATTGTATTGAATATATTTGTGAATAACTGTGATATGAAATAATGTGCTTTTGTATCTGGATGGAAATTAGGACGACGTCTGTCACTATGGGTCAGTGGGCCAAGTATGGGGGATTGGCTCCCTAATATATATATATATTAATATTATGGAATTGGCCTGGGGCCAATAGATGGATTTGTGACATTACTGATTAATTTCCACATGCTGTGAATATTTGAATGTGACTTGTTTGAAGATGCTGTTATATGACACGTGCTTGTGAAGTATGACATTTATTATATTGTGAAAGCATACTGCTTGAATGTGTGAGTTTGTATTATTTATTATTATTCACTGAGTTTAGTGAAATTCAACCCCCTTCCATAAATATTTTTCAGGAAATAAGAGTACTGTTAGTTTATAAGACTCTGCTTCCTTCTTCGCAGAGGATTGATCATATTAGTATAAACTCTCTGTTAATATTTGAAATACTCTGCATTTTATTTAACTCCGCAGTTTGGATGTTTAAATAAATACTGACTTGTAAAAGAATTATCATGTGATTATAAATAAACCATGGAGTATTTCTTTATGAGTATTTGGAGATTGTATGGTAGGAATAGTTTGATCATATTATGACAAATAAATATTTGTATGAGAATATATTTTTATTAAATGGATATGGACCCGAGCTGCGAATAGTATTTAATACTAAGGTTGGATCAGAACTGTTAACTTTGACTATTGTATGAATAATGTCATAATATGGGCTTACTATTCCGATAGTCAAATGATAATTGGAATGGATTTTGATAATTTAGGCTTACTACGGGCCTTGGGGCTTTAAGTTTACCTAGATCCTAGTGCTGGTCCGGCCCACGGTTTTTGATCGTGACAGTTTTATGGGTGATACCCAAGATGAGGTGAGATTGGACTAGACAGTCGTTGTAATTAGTATTTTGGATAAATTTTGAAAAAAAAGGGATAAATATATATAACTATTTATATATATAATCCTGAAGCAAAAAATATTTTGTAAATGCTGATTTGGCATCCTCTGGTTCCAGAATTTCTATTTTTCTTTTTTTACAAATTTTCTAGACTTTTAATTCTTTTTTAACATAAAAAATGCAATTATTTATTAATTAAAAATAATATGATTTACATTGTTATCATTAATAATATTTTTTTAAAAAAACAAATTCAAATTCTAAAACTCTTTAACTAATCTAGTCTTTTTATTATGGTATCATTTTACAAAATTTTGAAAAAAACTAACTTGGATTACTCTATCAGCAACGATCTCTCTTTCTATTAATTGAATATTATTTATATAACTCAGCAATTTTAATTATTTCTCTTTCAAATCACTCACAGTTTGATGCAACAATTATTTTTATTTTTTCATTTCTTCATTTATATTGTTTCTTTTATTTTGATATATTCATTTATATTCATATTAAATTTAGCTATTTTTATTTTTAAGATTATGAACTGCAGACAACGTTTTCTTCTTTAAAGATAACATTAGATCTTTCATATATTTTTCCTTTTTTTTTGTTTTTTCTATTTTTTTAATGATTTAACTTTTTTTAATGTATATGTTTTGTCCTTCTTCTACTCCTTTTTTCTCATCTCTCTTTCTATTTTTATTGGCTTGACTATTTTTTTCTTCATTGATAACATTGCTAAAAAAAGAGGTTGGAAAAAAATACAAACTTCAAACCTAACCAAGTACTACTTATGTATGGCTCTTTTATATATTTTTCTTTATTGTTTGCATTTTTTTGTTAATTTTTTTTAATTTATTTGGACTATAAAGATATTTATCCTCTTAAATCAATTTTCTATTATTTTAATTATTTTTCAAATGATTTTATTCATTTAATTAAAATTTTATATTATTCTGAATCTTTTCATATAATTTTTTAGAATGATAATCATTAAGTCGAGATATGTGATATAAAAATTATGATAAATCTTATTGCAGTTATTTATCGAATTGTATTATAACTTAACTGTGATATATTAATTTTTCTTCTCTATGGCTAGAAGTAAAAAAGTGAAGGATAACAACAAGGGAAGTCTAAATATTTAAAAATATGACCAAGATTAATATACTGTGAGAGTTATAGTTTTCAAGTAATGCTAGAGTTAGAGATTAACTAAAACTAATTAATAAATTGGTGAAAAAAAATTTAATATTATATATATAATATCAATTTAGACATTTTTTAAATATATAATATTAAACCCTTTTAAATTTCTTTTTTAAATTTTTAAATAAAATATATTTAGATAAATAATTAAAACTTCTTAATTTTACTCCCTATAAATATTTAATTGATTTGTTAATTTCGTTCGAGAAGTTCATGCAAATCTTATTTGGTTAAAGAAATTTTCTTGTATTTTACTTGCTTCTATTATTGGGCATATTAATTACTCCTCTTTTTATTTAATATTATTCAATTTGTTACGATGTTTCATATGAATTGTGGTATAACAGTCCATCAAAATACATATTTTGAAAGATTTTACTTAACCTTTTCAACTTGAGGAAGTGTAATGACTAATTTAATCCAATTTTGTAATGACAATTTTTTTAGCAAAAAAAATTAAATTAAGATATTGCTTCTTTGATTGGTAATTGGATGAAATATTAAAAAATAAAATTACTAACGTTCATATATAAAGGCTTCTTGTAATTATCCAAGAATAATTGAATTGTAATAAAATTACCTGCGCAATGCGCGGGCTTTCATCTAGTTGTATATAAATATTGATTTAAGGTTAAGGGCACAAGATTAGAGATTGAGTGATGATTAATTTTCTTTTTGCATTTATTAAGGTTTTAAGAATTTACATTTATATATTAGAGATTGAAGGATTAAGTTTAGAGATTGAATTAAATTTTATTTTAAGATCATTTCATTATAAATAAAATATAATTAAATACATAAATAGTATCATTACAAATAGTTTGTATGATAAAATCTAATATAAATTAATTAATTTTATTTATTTTAATCTAAAAAAAAATTTATGTTTTAATATTATATAGATAATTCAAATAGAATTGAACTTTCAATTGATCTAAACAATTTAAAAAAATTAAATTAGTATAAATATATAATGAGCATAATAAATGTGTGGGATATTTCATAAAAAAGACTAGTGTATATAAAAGTACGAATAAGGGAAGTATGAAATTTTTGAAACGCTTCTATTAAGTTTATTGATTGACAAAAATTTCAGTGATAATTTTAATTTTATTGGTTTAAAAGTAAAAATAGTTTAATTTTGATTTATTACGTTAATTTTTTATTTAAATTTAAGTTTTATTAAAAAATTTAATCTAATTTTTTATAGAAATTTTTTCTGTTTAATCCTATTATAATTTAACTAAAAAATAAAATATTATAATTTAAAAATTTTAATTTAATTGATTAGCTAAATTTTCTGATTGTTATATGTAAGGAAAAAAAAGTTATATATAGAAAATTATTATTTAAACATTTTATATTAACCCTATTATACTACTTTCTACACACACACATATATATATATATATATATATATATATATATACACACATATATAAAATTTTATTTTTAAGTATTTTGTTTTAAATTTAAGATTGAAAATTTACTTATTCTACTCAATTAGGAATATTAACTTGATTAGGAATAAAAAATTAAATTAAATAGCTCCTTAATTATAGTTTAAGGAATATATAATAATTAGTCATTAATCATGCTTCGCGTGTGAAATTTTATATGTTGTTTGAGTAATTATTTTTAAAAATTTTTTAATTTATAATATAAAAATTTTAAAAAATGATTACAAAATTTTAATATAAAATATTCATTTGCTTTAACAACCATAATTTACACTTGTAATAGTGCGTTTGTTAATATTGATAAATATATTAATAACTAAATATAGTTAAGGAACTATTTTAGTTAATTTCTTATTCCTAATTGAGTAGAATAAGCAAAATTTCAAACTTAATTTAAAACAAAATATTTAAAATAATATTTATACTTAATATAATTAATTTATATTACGTACGTGTAGAAAGTAGTATAATATGATTAATATAAAATTTTTAACATAATACTTATGTATATATATATATATATATATATATATATATATAACAACATAATGGGATTAATATAAAAATTTTAAATTATAATATTTTATTTTATTTTTTAGTTAAATTATAATGGTTTTAAACGAGATAATTTTGTATTTAAAATTAGAATAAACTTCCTAATAAAAGTTAGATTCAAATAGAAAATTAATATAAATAATCAAAATTAAATTATCTTTTTTTAATAAATAAAATTAAAATTCTAAATAATATTTTTGTTAATCCATAAATTTAATAGGGGTATCTTAGAAACTCAATGTTCTTCCTAAAATTAAAATATACTAGTCTATTTATAATGTGTATTGCACGTTAATTATATTCGTTATTTTTACTCGTTTAATTTTTATGTCATTGCTGACATTGCTTGTTATTTATATTCATTTTTATTTTTTAATATTAAATATTGATTACAATCTTTGTCTTATATTATTCACATTTTTATAATGTTAAAACAAAATTTCATATGAGGTTATAATGTAAATATAACGGGTATTTAATAAAATAGCAATGTGTATATATATATACATACACTTCCATCTAATTTATATCATTATTTATCTAAAAGTCTACCATATCACCTAATAATTATATATTTACTATTATACAATATAAATTAATAAATACATTTCAATATATATAAATATATAGATAAAATAATAAAATATATTATGTATATTTTTAAATTAAAATTTTAAACTGTTTATCTTCCACATGTTCATTTAAATATAAATTATAAAAAGTAAAAATTTAAAAATTTTGAAAGGCTAAATTATCTATCTGTTATTTGAAAATTTATTTTTTTAAAAAAATATCCTATCAAATTATAAAAACACAATAAAAAAATATTTTAAAAATATATATTTTTTTATTTCTCTTATGAATAAAATATTTTAAATTATAATATAATTAAATATTTAAAATATAAAATATAAAATATAAAATTTTTGAATGTCTTATTGCCATATATATATATATATATATATATTTATTAAAAATAAATTGAAACAAAATAAAAATTTTAAATTTAAAATGCTTAATTATCTACATTTATTTATTTAAAAAATAATTTTAATAAATTATATCAAATCTACTAATAAAATATAATTTTTTAATTAATTACAACTAAACTTATTTTAGAATATTCATACTTCATTAAAGCAGCGATCGATTTTTTTTTATTTCTATATTTATATATAATATATAAATTAAAATTAAAATAATAATTATAAATTATAAATAGATATATAGAAACTGTTGATAATATTAAATTACATTTACTTGTAACGAATAAAAATTAATTAGTATAAATAATATACAATAAACATTTGCAAAAACTAATAAAAATAAAAGTATTCTTTGCATTATTTTATAAAATATAATATAAACTAATTGCTATATTTATTTTAATACAATATGAAATTAAATTTTAATATTATAAAAATCTAAATAGTATAAAAAAACAGAATAGAAACAATATGCAATACGTGTCATAGAAAAATTAATTTATATTAAATCATTAATTTTAAAAGAAAAGGTAATATGATCAAATTATTTTGATTTTATTATAAATTAAAGAAATTAATTATTTTTTCTAAGTTCCGTTTAAAATTATTAAACGGAGTTATATTCTGAGATGGAGTGTATATTTCATCTTTAGGTTATGACACTTGTTAAACTTTCACTATACATAAAAAAAAATATATTGAAATTTTGTTTGTCAATTAAAAAAAAGAAGTTACAGAGGAAATTTATTAATTTAAAAAAAAAACCACGAACACATACGCTCACTCGAGTCCCAAAATTCCAAAACCCACAAACCGCCATATCGCTGATCGTCTTTCTCTATCTCATTGAGTCAGTGAGTAATAATTTGTCTTAAAATACCGAAAAACCCACGCCCAAACCCCCATATTTACTCTTCCAATCACCCTGTGTTGTGATTTCACCTGGCGACTGATTTAATTTTGGGGTTGGGTGTTTTTGGAATGAAATTGAATTTGAATTGAAATGAAATGAAATGAACAGAGGAAAGAACAAGTTTGAGACCTTCAACTCCGTCCCTGCGTAGTAAGTGGAGGAACAAATAGAGGAGGAGGAGGAGGAGGAGGAGGAGGAGGAGAGGAGGCGGCGCGTGTAGGCTACTATCATGGCGAAGCGCGTGTATGAAGTGTGGAAAGGAAGTAATGTAAGCGCTTTATATGCTCTGATTGGTTTTTGCTTTTTTCGTCTTGAATCTTATAATCCATGGTTGGCCTTTAGCATCTGGGTTTGGTCTAGATTTGCTTTACTTGTTGGCGGGTTTTGTTTGTTCAGAGTGAATTTGGGTTATGCCTTTTGTTTTCTCACTCTTTCTATGCAAGTTTACCACTGTGTTAGTGGTTGTCTGTTTCTTTGCTGAGAAAATGGGGATAAAACTAGGGGGAAGTTGGGGTTTTAGGTATTCCAACAGATGTTATATTGTTATCTCAGGTTTCATTGCGTTCATTCTTTTTGGGCTTTCTTCAGTTTTTTAGTGGTTGATCATTTAAAGCTGAATACATGTGCTTCATTTTATTTTTGTCATTTTCTTCGTTTGGTAAGTGACCGAAGCGTGTCTGATTTATTGCGTTTAAGGGGCTTGTGAACGAGTGAAGCACTGAATGAAGCAGTGGATGGTGAAGTTGTGTGGTTTTGATTTTGTGTTTTGATGTTTGAAAAGTCATGCTACTGAATTGGAAACATTAAAGTAGTTATGATGCTTGCTGCTATTCTGTGCTTACTTTTAGCTATTTATTTATTTTTGGTATTCATACATTGCCCGAGTATCTAAAAGCATATAGCCTAAAAGTGAGTTTATACTTCTTTCTCTCAATGATTATATGACAGGATGTTGAGATGATTCTCTTTGACTTCTTTTTAATTCGGAAATTTAAAAAATTAAAGAAGTTCTATAACATAGGTATGACTTCTGGTGCTATTATCAATAGTATCTGCGATGTTCTGTGCATGCATGCATGTGGGCACATACCAAATCAATTAATGGCTATATACTAAAATGAAATGGCCTTTCGTTTCACTAATCTAGGCATGGCTCTTATAGCTGTGGTAGATACATGATCAATTCAATGGAATGATTGAACCAGTTTATTGCTTTCTAGACTCCAGGTTCATTGTCTTAACCTGTTACTGTGTTTTAGACTCTAGATTCGTGCTCTCAACAATCGAGTAATAGTAATGTCATAATGGTGGATGGAGTTACAGTGCATATTTGATGATGATGCAAGCCTGATAGGATATACCATGCTTGACAAAACAGCTGTTTCTTCAGTTTGAATTTTGAAATGCTGCACCATCTTGGCTTAGGAATTGAGGTATTGTGTTTGGAATAAAATTGCCGAGGGAAGAGATAGGACAGTTTTATTAAAGTTTAAGGTGATATTGCAATAAAGAAAAAAAAAAATAGTGCTCTCTCTAGTTCGAGGCAAGTAGCGTAATTGCAGGATGCCATTAGCAACAAGCATTGTAAGACAAGATATTTGGTATGGATTAGACATTTTTTCCTCGTTATTTTGTACATAAATATTATAACAATTAAACATGATCAGGACTGACAAATATGAAATAAAGAGATCATGAAAAATTCTAGCATCTTGTCTAAGTTTATTGACCATAGTCTTTTCTTTTGTTTCTCTTCTTTTTAGGAACTTCCAATAAAATAGTCTTGGTTGATTTATGATAGTATACAGAACTAAAGACTTCTTCCTTTGGCATACCTGTGATAACATGACTGCTACGAAAGAGAAAGAAATATTTTTATTTTTATTTTTTTGTTCTAGTCAGATGGAGGCATGGAGCTACATTAGATGGGCATATTAATGAGTTAGCTTGTTAGTTGTGTGTATTCTGGGATTCTTGCGTGGTGTAACAAGTTGAAAGGAAAATGTATATCGAAGTGTCTTAGGCATTTCTCTTTCTTTATGCATTTTTATCTTTCTGGTATCATGTTGTTTTTTGGAAAATGATCTTGGCTTATACAGCTTGTATTCTTCAAACAACTGGTTTACTTTCTGTTAGTAGCGGATAAGTGAGCCTTGTGTTTTGAGATTTATTATAATGTATTCTGGTGTTTAATAGATTAGCGTGGTCTCTATGATAGTTTAGAATTACAATTTAAATGATATTTTACCAACTTATATTTACATAAGGTTTTATTCATCAAGAAAATGCAAATAATACAAGAATTCTTGGGTTGAAATCTGATATTTTACATGCTATATAATGCATGCCTGAATCTTATATGTTGTTATGGATAATATTGTAACTGTAGATGACAAATTATATGAATCAAGGGTAAAGTTTTTCTCATTGTTGTTTGTTAAAGTTTAGAACTGAAACATTGGCACTGAATTATATGAATTTTATATAATACATGCCATGAAAGCATATGCCTTGTCTTGGTGATTAGGCTTTGTGATTTGAATTTATGGTTCTGCATGGTCCTGCAAATTCGTGAATGAAAAATATCAGGGCTGGACCAGATCTCAGTCCTAAGACAATTCAGGGACTAGAACCATCTGAACTTTTAAAGAATCATAACCAATATGTTCTTGAAAACTAGGTCCAATTCGGTTTGATGATTTAGTTCTTTCTGTTTCTTTGGTTCTGGTGTATTTAATAACTAATAATAATTAACTCTTTTACCTTTTTTTTTTTATAATCAATAGATTATGTATTGGAATTACAACAAAAAGAAAAAAATGAAGGAAACTCATTTTAAAATTAATTTACAAGCAGAGAATACATTTAAGTATGATAATAAATTCAAAATTAAGCTAATGGTTATTTTTCTGTTCTTATTTAATATACTTTTATTGGTAATCATATTATATAATATAAATGCACATTATACTTTTATTCATATGTATATCAATGGAATATATTCTCGATCGGTTCCTCCATTGGATGGAGTACAAGAACAAGCCACACTTGTTGAAAGATGTAAACCTGATTAGTAAGTTACCTTACCTGATTAGTAAGTTATCTAATCTTCCTTACTTGCTAGTATTTGATTTTTCCTATTAAATTATCCATTTTGAGGGCAGGTTTTGGTACATCCAAAGCATTTCTCTCAAAGATAAATGTATCTAATGTTTTTCTCTCTAATGAAGGTTGTCTTTAGTTATTCATTTAATTTAGATCATATAGCTAAATTCATATTTGGGATAATTGAGATTCAACATACAGAAAAATGTCAGAAGGTACCCATGACAACTTTTCATGTTTCTGCTGCCATTCAATCAGTTGGAGTCGTTCCAATTTTCAGATCATAATGATAGCTAGAAAATAAAGCTTGCTTTACTTGGCATACGTAAACTCTTGTTGTCTTCCATATGCGCTGTAGCTCTTTATAGTGCTTTCCTTGCAAAGTATTTTGAACTTTGATTTTGTAATGCTGCCTGCTTTTTTTGCCTAATCAAACTCTAAATTTATTTTACTGTAGAAATTTAGGGTTTTCTTCTCATTAGTTTTCAACAGAACAATCACCAAATTTTTGTTGCATATAAGAGGACTTATTGAGGCACTTTCCAATATTTACTCCCCATGGTCTAGATCAGTGGATTACTCTCTTCTGTTTCTTGCTCTATTTGGAATCAGATTATTTAGTATTTTTGACGAGTAAAGGATATTTGATAAAGTCTTTTGCTGTTTTTGTGCTTTATATTGTGCATTGAGATGGTATATTAAATAGATAAGTACATAATGTATAAACTTGCATTAAATTAATATAAAAACATAAATATATAGATAAACCTTGAGCATATGTTGAATAAAATAGAAAAAAAGTTAATTTATTTCAATTTAATTTTTATAAGGATAATGACGTGTCTGTTATTTTTTATTGGGGAATTTTGAAATATAAATTCATTATTTTTGGCTATGGGACTAAATAGCTTGTCCATTGGAGAGGCAGGAAAAGGACCAGATAGGAAAAGGATCGGCTTTCTCTCCTTTCCTATCCAATTGGTTCACTAATTAAGAAGATTGTGATGTCTTACTGGGTTTAATCTATACAAACACAACTTTATGTACAAGTTGTTTCGAATTTGTATCAAGGCCATGAATAATGAGACTACAGATGTGGTAGATGCCCATCTATTAAATAATTTAACTTACAGCTTATTACAAGAGTGCAATGCTGAAAGAGCATGTTTTTGTTCAGCTTATTTAGTTATTTTGCTAATAATGGCCAGATAGGCTTCTACTGTCAATGGATTATAGCAATTCTATAAGCTTACCTGCTTAACTCTGAAGTCCTATGATAACGGTTTTGACGTCTCTCTCTGTGCTTATTGTCTGTCCCTTCCTCCCTTCTCTTTCTGTGAGGCTGTCTCCTTCAATAAACAAAAAGAAAAGTTTTGTTTTTTTTTTCTTTTGACCAATGAAGACTATTTACTTTGACATTTTCTCGGCATCTGACTGTCTCTTGTGTTCATATTTTACAGAAGTTCATCCTTGGTGGGAGGTTGATATTTGGACCTGATGCTCGGTCATTAATTGTCACATTATTGCTGATCATTGTTCCAGTAGTAATCTTTTGTGTATTTGTCGCGAGGCATCTTCGACATGCATTTTCTCCACATAATGCAGGATATGCAGTTCTAGTGGTAGCCATTGTCTTCACTATCTATGTAAGTTCGCTAAACTGCATGCAACTTGATTGTTGGTGTTTATTCTAGGAGTCTACAGGAACACCATGTACTTGAATAAGTCTACTTATGGATAGGATGATAATCTGGGAACTGAACCTTTGTTATCACTAACCAGTGTCCAATAAGTTTGAGGTCCATTCTGATATTTTGACATGTGTGGCTAATCATTTGTTATTGAAGCATGCTTGCAGTCATTTTATGATATATATTTTTATAATTTTAGTATTTCACTTGCGTATGATTCTTCAGCCCAAAATATGCATGTTGAAGCAACAAGTGGCCATCCACCTTGTATTTGGTGGGGCTTGGCTTCTTCTGAGCCAGGTGAGAGACTATGACCTTTGATGATGACTGGTGAGATGACCATACGTCATCCAATTAACATTAGTATTTCACTTAAGGTGAATTTTAGGACTAAATAAATATTTTAAATCTCAAAAAGGATACGCATATCCATCAGGTTCAGGACTGATCCCTAATAATGAGTCAGATCTCACCAAATCCATTTTATCCCTTTTAATTTTTTCCGTATACATTATATCCTTAGATTGTTTTTTCCTTCACAATCGAAGACCCTGACCGTTTTAAACCAACTTAGCTCCTTCAAATAATCTAATTTATTGGACTAAAATAACCTCAGACCTATACATATTTTAGAAAACCTTGTATTTTTCTTTTAATATCTACACATCCTATAAACTTATATCTTATCTATTGAATTGCAAAGTTAAAAATTTCATGCCTATACATTCAGCGTTTTTCTAGTTTATCACCTACTTAGACTCTATATTCATGGTTCGCCTCAAAACATTTAATATTTATTAATCTGATAAGTAAAAATTCACTTTAGATTATTAATATTCACAGAAACTTGTGTTTTATCTTCTTCTTCTTCTTTTTAAGTTATTTTAATGCATTAGTTCTAATGGTAATATTTTGATTTGAAGGGTTAAAAAAGATCTTTTGCATGAAGTACTGTTGGATTTGATGAAATAAAAAAAAGGTTTTTCAGATGAAGTTTGATAACATTTTCAAGCGATTGAAAATTTGATGGTATTTTGGTCTGGTAGTTTAAATTGTTTGATGGTGTTAACTGTATTTAAAGCTGAGAGTTCGGGTCAAAGGAACTCAATTCTTTGGTTTGATTATGGAAGAATGGTTTGATATTTTTTTAAAATGGTTGATGAATTTTTGTTGACAAGGAAGAGGTAGACCTATAACCATATGGAGAGAAATTTTTTCAAAATATCTACTGTTTCTGGATATTAGTGAGTGACTATGAAAAGTGCAAAATGGAAACGTAAAATTTATATAGCCGACCTCAACTAGATTGGAATTAAAGCTTAGTATTTGTTGTTACTGCATAATGTCTGTACCCAATTTTTAACTAGCAAAACTTGAAGTTATAATCTTGGTTTTTTGCTCGCAATCAGTATGTTCTAGTAGAATGTGCTTGAGGCTTCTGCTATTGGTTTATGGTATTTTTTCGTTACTTTTTTTTTTATTTGTGAATTTTATATAGTTTGTATTCCAATTGAGGTGCTTACTGTTAGATGGCTTCTCAAGTGAAGGTCCATTGATCTCCATTGCTAACCATGTTCATTATAGTTAGGGTAGTCTATATATTTTCATTTATTTTCCTATTCTAATTTATAATCCCCACTGGTTATCTGGTGTTTGTTTTAATCCTCTGTTGATTTGGACAGGTGCTGGTTCTTCTCTTTCTAACATCAGCCCGGGACCCTGGTGTTATTCCACGTAATTCTCATCCACCAGAAGAAGAGTTCCGCTATGATACTTCTGTGTCAGCTGAGATTGGAGGAAGACAAACACCAAGTCTTCAGTTCCCTCGGACAAAGGAAGTTATGGTTAATGGGATTCCTGTTCGAGTGAAGTATTGTGACACGTGCATGCTTTACCGGCCTCCCCGTTGCTCACATTGTTCCATTTGTAACAACTGTGTGGAACGATTTGATCATCATTGCCCTTGGGTGGGCCAATGCATTGGTTTGGTATGCTGTTTGTATACCGTTTTTGTTTCTTTTTTTGGGTTCTCAATCAACTACATAGTTTTGACTCTATCTGCTGTAGTGATTCTTCATATTTGTCCTGATTCTGATGATACGTGCAGCGCAACTACCGTTACTTCTTCATGTTCGTTTCATCATCAACTCTTCTTTGTATCTATGTGTTCGCCATGTCAGCCGTGTACATTAAAATTTTAATGGATGATTATCAAAGCACAGTCTGGAGGGCAATGAAAGAATCGCCTGCATCTGTCATTCTGATGGCCTATTGTTTTATATCCCTCTGGTTTGTGGGTGGACTTACTGGCTTCCATTTGTACCTCATTGGCACAAACCAGGTCAGTTCTCTTGTTTGGATTATTATGGGGTTGATCTAAATGTAATGAGTTTGATTTATATTTAGAAAAATATGTGATAGGATTCTGGTATAGGTCTTGTCCTTTTATTGTCTGTCAGCGCCATTATCAATCTTTTGGATTCTGAGGTCACAACAATCTAATACAAATGAAAGAAGTTTGCAATATAAAAATTTTCACCATTGACGGACCTGGTAAATCCATAAATTTTCACCATTGACGGACCTGGTAAATCCATTGAAGCATTAAACTAACGAAAGAGACATTTGTTAGCAGTACAACTTCAATACCAGAGATATTCTCATCATAGTAATAATACATACATATGATACTTATCGTACAACTTCAAATGCAATGGACTAAAATGTAATTAATCCCAGAAAAGATTAAATGTGAAAGACTTTCTTCAAGGAATTATGTTGAAATGATTAGTTATTTTCCATCATGGCATGGGGATCTTTGCACACCCTAAACATTGTAGTTCTTCTCTTAATGAGATGATGCCATTCTATGCCTGCTCTACACTAGTTAAAAACTGTTTTTACTTCTTATCCAGACTACCTATGAAAATTTCCGGTACAGAGCAGACAACAGGATCAATGTGTACAACTTGGGTTGTGTTGATAATTTTCTTGAAGTATTTTGCACCAAGGTTAAGCCCTCGAAGAACAACTTTCGGGCTTTTGTTCAAGAGGAGGTACCAAGGCCCACTTTGCCCAGCACTCGGGAAGCAGAAGCAGGAGCAGGAGCAGGAGTAGGAGCAGGAGCAGAAGATTTAGGGGGGGATCCACGTACAAAGGTCGAAGATGATCTAGAGATTGGTGAAGATCTATTGAAAATCTCCCAACGACGTAACATTGAAGAAATTGATGAGGACATACGCAGCAGAGGGAGTAATGGGCCTCCACATAACACCTTAGAAATGGACTCAGTTCTGAATTCAGATCATCGAGCCCCCACAATTCGACCAGACACTCGACACTCCAGTTGGGGAAGGAGAAGTGGGAGCTGGGAAATTGCTGCAGAGGTCCTTGCCAATTCTAATGTCACTGAAAGCAGAAGTCATGTCACCCCGAAGGAAATGCGGCAATGATGATAGGTAGTTCTGTTTATCTGCTGATCTTAGACTGGTATCTACATGGGCGATTGAAAATTGTTTTTGGTGCTCTCTTCCTGTTCTTGAAGGAAGTTGCTTTTGATTAGATACCTACAATTATCTAGTGGGAACTGAAAACTGTTCCCGGTTTTTAGGCATGAGGGCTAATGTTATCTTTTCGCTGGGGTTGCGGTCAATAGGAATGTGTTTGTAATTGTTTTGAGGAGGTAAGAGGACACTGTTTTTTTTTTTTTCCCTGGTTCTTCTAAATTCTTAGACACCTATCACCTTGGATTGAATCTGTAGTGCTGGCTTTATTCTTTGTGTAAATAATTACTAAAAGACTTGAAACTGTTCCCATCATTTTGGTGTGGTGAACTCTTTGTTCCCTTCGACTTGCTCCTTATTGTAACTGAGAGTCTTCTTTCTATTAATTGAAATGCATTTATTAGTTGCACAAGTAATTCAAAGAAAAAAAAAATCATCCTTCAATCATTCTAAAGATTGATAATATCTTGTCTAGCATTAGCATTCCTTGTTGGAATTTTGAATTAAGGATTAGTTTTTGTTCTTTCACAGTAAGTTTGTGTCAAATGAATTGGAAATTCTAATTTTTGCTTTTGTTCTCTTATATTGTTTCGAATTATTCATAAGTTCACCATTGTCAAAAGGTTAAAGGTAAGTGTATTCCATTTAAAAAGCATGTTTAACTAGCGGCAAATAACTCATTTTTGGATGGATGTAATCATGTAACGGAAACATTCTCCCTTCCTTTTGGATTTGTTAGTTTAATTTTACGTGGAAGGCAGAAGAGTGTTATTATTAATTTCTTTTTAAGTATTTCACCTACCGATCAAACTAATAAAATTGAATATTCTTAGAAAATTTATTTTGATATATGTTTTTCAAATGCAGTAATAGAAAATTGGTTTGATCCAAGGTATATAGATCGAATTTAGATAAATCAATCCTGTAAATTAAATATTTTTATGTCCGTTTTTCATATGATTTCAGTAATCAAACACTTCTCCAGTGGTGTTTAACAATAGGATTCAACAATTGAAATTAATTTTTGAACACTTATTAATTTTTAATCATTAAATTATTTTTACTTCTAGTAAGTTGATATGGGACACAATTTCAATCTTGTCGATATAGCTATTGTTACAAAATAAGTGTATACTTGATTAAATTAAAGTTTTGATATCATGATTCTCAATTGAGAAAAAATGATTATAAAATAAATTTTAATTATTATTGTAATAAATTATAGTTTAAAAACCTTCTCATTTTAAATCTCACTTAATTTTTAGTTTTAATTATGTATTATTTTAGAAAATTAAATTTAATATTTTTTTTGAAGGATTAAAATTGAAAAGTCTGCCACCAAATTCAAAGATGAAGGGACATCAAAATTATAGGATAATACTTGCGTTGCATGCATATAGTAAAGAAAAAAGAAAAAGACATTATGAAATCACATATTCATAGTTTAAATTTTGTTTTGATAAGCTTTCGCTCTATTTGGCTTTATTTCCAACTCTTATGCTTATCTTTCTTCTGTGTTGTCTTGGGACAGAATTTGACCATCTGGGTTCACTACACGTGTCCCTCTTTCTTCTTAGTTTGTTTGTTTTCTTCTATAAATGGTTCCTGTTTGCTCTAATTTTACCCTCTAAGATTTAATGTTTCGATTGAACCAGTTGATGCCGGAATCCTTCGGCTAATTATTTGTTTATTTTGGAAGAAATCAATGATGGGTTTAACTCAGTATCTTTTAATCATTAATAGAGAAGTATAAAGTTCAAAAGATACAAATGTATAATACAATAAATCTTATAATAGTTTGATGCATATTATATACAATAATTTAATGGTAAGAGTATATATGAGTCGGTGATAAATTTAAATTTAAATTCAAATTCAAATCTCTATTTTTGATATTAAAAAAAATATTAATTTGGTATTAGTTTAGTGGTAACGTTTCCATTCAGTTAATTTATTTATCATTTTTTTTGTGACTTCGGATTTATTTTAAACTGAACAACGACAATTTTGAAAAAGTTTTGATTTTTTTTCCGATGAAAATCAAAATTGAATCATATTTTTAAAAAAATCAAATTAATTAAATAAGTTCACTTCCCTCAATTTAACTAACTAAGCATGCTCGTTGTAAAGCGAAGTTCCATTTCTTTTTAATTTTAAAATATTTTTTATTCTTTGATAAATATAGTATTATCATATTATATTGCATTACCATATAAATATGTATATATTTCCATATAATACATATATATTACCATATTATATTATCATACAATATGTATATATTTATTTGTTTTTTGTTAAATGAACAAAATAATTTGGCAATAATTTCAATCCCAAAAATTACTATAATTGGGTCTTTTTCATTCTTAAATATAAATAATATAAAAAAAATATGCAGTTGAAAATTTTATTTATTAATTTAATTTTTATGCCATGGAGAATTTTTGGGAAGTAATAAAAATATTAAATTATTAATTAGCACATTTATTTAAAAAATCAAAATTTAATATGTATGATATTATTAAGATGATGAAGATCAAATTATATCAAAATAATTTTATCTTTCTAATCATAATAAAATTCCTTCCATATTAAACTTATTTATCATGGCTATAAGTAACCTCTCAAAATCAAACGAAACCAGAAAAACCCTAAAACCAGAAAAACCATGGATTTCACAAGCAAATACCAACTGCTATTCCGTACAGCCATTTTCATGCTCTTAATTTCTAATTTAAGGGCAAAAGGTTCTGCATCAAAATTGGTTCAAGACATTTGCAGTGAAACACAGAAACTCTCACAAACAAAATTTGAAGATTGTGTTAATGCTCTTGAGATAGACCCAAAAACTAACTCTGCAGATCTCAAAACTCTTGCCCATATTAGTCTCCAATTAGGGATTTCAAAGGCCACAGATACCAACAATTTTATTGGAAATCTTCTTAAAGGCAATAAAAATCCTGCTTTGCAAAAGCCTCTCAAGACTTGCTTGTTTTGGTATCAAGCAGTGATCGCTTCATTTAAAAGCGCAGATAAAGAAATAGAAGAAGATCCTCTTACTGCTAATTACGATGCCAAAATTGCTGGCGATGATGTTAAACAATGTGAAGATGAATTGACAAGAGAAAAAGCTCAAGTCCCATCCATCACTACTAGAAATAATTTGGTTCGACTTTATAGTTTTATTTCATTTGTTATCACAGATCGTCTTTGATTCGAATCGGGCCAAGCACGATAAATAAAATAATATATTTTAACTTAATTTACTTTTGTTTTTAGCCCTCACTCTCAGTTCCTTTCTTAAAAAAAAATGTCGGTTTTGGAAACTGAAGCTATAGAATGTAATTATATCATAATAATAAATCATATTATATGGTAATACTATTTGAAGGATACTAAATAAAATATATATTAAGTACAGTAAGAATATAATATCTTTAATGATTTTAATTTTATTGGTTGAAAAAATAAAAATAATTTTCTTAATTAGTTATAATATATTATAGAAGATAAATATTAAATATGGCAAGAATATAATATATTTAATAAATAATTAAAAAATATAATTTATTATTATTTATTAATGAATATATTATAAAATTTATTGTTAGGTATAAAATAAAAAATAAAATTCTCTAAAAATATTTATTTAATATAAATTATGATATAACACGTTGTATTAGAAAAATACATAATACACTGGAAGAATTTTTTTTCTTAAAAAAAGAAACCATAAAGATTAATTATATTCTCATAGAATTTAACAAAAAATAAATAAAATTATAAATATTGCTCTAAAGCAATAATTAATATATTAATCATTATAATAATTAATATTGGTTTTTTATACTTTAGTAATATATATAGTTTATAGTATTATATTATATATGAAAAAGAAGTTAATGAAATTAAATTGTTATAAAAAAGTTGTAATTAAAGGGGCAGAGTCGTATTGAGAATAAGCAATAAATCTCCAATGCTTGTAAAATCGCAAGCACTTTAGCTTGATTTGAATCAATGAGATTAGTGTTTTGGTAAAACATGCAAAGAACAAAGTCATTTGAATCCCTTAAAATGCCTTCGATATCTATTGGGCCTAGTTTTTCTTTCGACGAACCATCCACTCTGAATTTAAGGAAACCTTTTACAGATTTCTCCCAGTAAAGAGATTAGGTGGAGTACCTATTTTTAATCTGAGGGAGGGAGAAGCTATTATTGACCAAACTCAGAAAACACAATCAGTCACTTGCAGTGGGAGAAAGATTTAAAGTTTTAGCCTTAATGAATTCAAAACTTCTCATTTTGATGCTGTCCAATTATTTATCATCTTCAATCCACACATTTTTAAGGACAAGGTTGTTTCTTCTCCACCAAATGGACCAAATAGGCAAAAATAAAGTTGTCATCCAAGGATTAGAGTTACCTTTAATTAGTAACAAGCTTTTCCATTGCCAAACCAAATTGGAAAAGTTTGGAGGCGGCACTTCAAAAACTCACCACCACCTCATGATAGCCTCCCAAATTTTAACTGCTGCTAGACAAGAGAGCAAACCGTGATTGATGTCTTCATATGTTAGATGGCAAGAAGGGCACCAGCAATTATTGTCTGTTGTTCTGATAATGGTCAAGTAATAGACAAGATGTTACCTGATCGAGACCAATCACAAAAACCACCAACAAATATAAATAAAATAAAATATTATTTCTGAAAAAAGACCGACGAAGATCATTTGTTTTTTTCTCATTGTTGACATTCGATGATTGGTCCCAGCCATATATGCCAACTCTTTTTTTTTCCCTTCAATTTCTTAAGGAAAAAAAAACATCTCCCTAGATTTAAGTGGAATTTACACATACCTCCTTTTATGTTTTAAGACAAACACCTCCCTAAATTAACAGTTTATTACACAATCACTTCCCTCTGTCTAAAATCAGCCTTATTTCTGTTAAATGACAAATGAAATGACCATTTTAACCTATTATATTAATTACTTCTCCTTCATCTCTCCTTCCAAAATGAAACCTAATTTCCTGCTTTCTCTTTCTCATGGCAGAGAGTTCACGCCGACAAAAAGAGGTCACCATTCTACTGAACACCGCCGAATGCTCTGGCAGCTCTTCCAAATCGACAAACAACAATTCATCCTCTTCTCTCATCTGGAAATACATCGTTGTTTCTACCTCTGTCGTGCTACCCCCATCTGTAAAAATGGGGCTTTTGAGGATAGTGGAAGAGGTGGTTTTCAATGCCTTCAAACTAGTCAAATTAACTTGTACTTATAAGTGACTCGTCAACCTTTCCTCAAGCTCGGGTTTGAATTCTTGTTCTGAGTTTTCTTTTCTATAGTTTGATCAGTTACTACAGTGTGTACACATTGGAAATAAACAATGAAGCAACCAAATCGAAAATCTACCAATCACCACCAAGCTAACACTAGCTGTGAACATCTTTTTTTTTTTTCGAACAACAAAGAACAAAAGTAAGATTTTATTAGGGAGAAGAAGAGAAAAGGTAGGAAAAACTCCACAGTATCAGGAACAATATTCAAACTATCAGACTGTTCCATTACACCCATTGAATCTAAACCTAGAGTGCAAAGAAAAAATCTCTTTACAAGAATCAAACAAAAACAGAACGGAAAATAGAAAAGACAGAAGCAAATGTGGCCTGAGGATAAAGACTCTATATTAGTCTACTTTTCATGAGAGAGGAAAAGAATAGTTCAAGCTATTACAAAGTTAATTAAGCCAAGCTAAAATTAGCTATGAACAAGCTAATTTTGGCCGCGCAATGCCGCCAATATAGTCAATTTTTTTAAACAAAGGTATTTAATTAATAATAAATAGAATGTTTGATTTATAATTTTTTATAATATTATTTTAAATTATTGTTAATTTAAAAAATAAAATTTTTATTTATTTTTAGTACATATATTTCATTTAACGTTTATGTATTTAGTTAAGAACAAAAAAATATATATCAATTTATGTAGATATATATAATACCCTGAAATTTTTATTTCGAAACATTTCCATTTAAATTTAAATTGTAAATTATTAGCCAATAATATTACGCCACGTAATATTATAGGGATCGAAAATCATTTTGGTTCGCCCGAAAATTTATTGAATAACTGTTAATTAAATAAAATCGGACCAATATTTCTTTAATTGGACCGAATTAATTTAAATTAGACCCGAATCGGATATTTTTGAAAAACACTGTGCGTCACTATTCTTTTCTCTCCGGCAACTTACCTTGGACGGTTTGTTTTTATTTAATAATTAAAAA